>VZTF01001314.1:1452293-1514464 GCA_013397755.1 Cnemophilus loriae
GCGGGGCCACGAGATGGCGCTAAACACCCGCCGATAGCGCCAAGCGCGCGACACGAGGCGTGACGTCACCTTACGGAGCGCTGACGTCACATGAAACACTCCTCTCTCACACCAATGGTCTCGTTTACCTTTTTATTCTCTTTCAGTTTTTCCTGACTCATATTAATGAAGTTCACCAGTTTTGAACTAGTCAAACTTCAATAAATTATTTGTTGATATGTTTTGGTATGGATTATTAGATAAGTAAATTTATGATACACATTAAGCTCAAGCACCAAACTAAATATAAACTAGAAGGAAAATACTTATAATTAAAAGTCACTTCTTGGAAATAGCAGTTTCTTCCACCCTGATTGATAAAGAAGAAATTATCTGTGACTAAAAGTAACTATGAGTTTCTCCACGTTTGTGTTTGCTGAACCTTCTGATGCAGTTTGGTATGGCCACTGCTCAAGGGCCACCCAGGTTCTGCCTCTCATAGAAATGTTCAGTCATTTTGGAGGATGATTTGACAGATAAAATTCATATGGTAGCAAACAATAGGGTAGCTCCTCCCAGAGTCGGTGATCAGCAATTACAAAGACAACTCAAGCAAGTGTTTTACACCAGCTGTGTGAGAACACTCCCACAGTGGATCACAACGTGGATGCCCCATTTGCTTTCCTATGACCCAGTAGAAAGTGCCAAGAATGGAAAAAAGATCAAGATGGATTAAACAAAATGGCTTCACCAGGTGAGACAGATTTGCCACACTGACAACGTCCCATAGGTCTGTGCGTCCTGCTCTGGTGTTTATGGGCAGGCTCAGACAAACAGGAAGAGAAGCAAGTACTCCTCCACTGCAGCTGTGTTTGGCTTTGACACCAGGCACTGTAACTATGAGAGATTTAGAAGCAGAATATTAGACTTATTTTTCCTCTTAGAAGTAGTATGAACTCATTTTAATGCTAAAATGTTACATGCTGCTATTTTCCTAAAGAATAACCTGATTCATCTCAAAAAGGGCAGGTCTTCCTATCAAAAGAATCCAACGAGAATACTGATTCTCGCACCGGGAATTAAGATGTATTTTATCGAACATATAAAATGACAACATAATGACAATTCCAGCCTTCTAATTCCCCAGCAGAAAAGAGGCAGATTAACCGTCTCCAGAACTGACGGATTTTTTATATATATTTCCCCCCACCTCTCTCCCAGGAGACATGGTTGATTGTTCAGCTCGTCCTGTTGACTGAAAGAAAATCCCCTCTGATTTTTATTCCTGGAGAAAGCTCAGAGGAACAACTACCTGACTGCTAAAGAACTTTGCCAAGTGGTTGGTGTTTCGCTTCCAAACCAGTTACAATCAGCAGCTTCAAATCTCAACAGCATCTCCTGGGTTAGCAGCAGAAAGCAACACAGCCATAAGCAAGAAGAAATTTCAAGAAATCTGTGAAAAAAAGACTTTTCAAAATATCTTTTCCAGCTGTTTGAAAACAGTAGATGTAAATAGGAGGTGGTTTACTCCAATCTTTCTGAAAATGTTTTTGGCAGGTCTATTGTTTCCTTCATACGTTTTTAATGGGCTGATACTAAATTACTTCAAAGAGGTTGCATTTAGTGCTGCAACCAGTTCAGAGTTCAGGGGGATCCCAGGCTTGGCATTGGTGTCAGGAATAGAAAGACAGAAAGCTCTGAATTTTGCCCCTCTCTGCCCATCCACAGATCTGTGCTCTAATCTCTTGCCTGGTTTGTCCCTGCATTGCTGCTTATCTTAGACATCTTTCTTCTCTGTAACAACTGCTTCCTCTACTGGTATACAAACACTGAAATGTGGAGAGAGACCCGGGGCAGTGTTATGGTGATACGTGATGACAAAACACAACAAAAGAGCAGACAAAGAATTGCCACCTACATCTTGACTGCAATATACACAAGTAAGGAAATAACCCTTAGCTGAGGTACATGGATTTGAAATGGGAACCTTTGTATTTACTGATACAAAGGCTTAGCAGCATCCATACCCCTTGTGGGACTGCAGCAGGAGCAGCTGTAGATTCTTCGCCTTGGCTGTTTAATTAATATCTCCCTGCCTCTGGTTTATTTGCACAGCAGCAAAGCTTTAAAAGTGTGTTGCAGCTTTAGCACTTAGAGAAGGCTGAAATCCATTTTCTATTCACCTTGACCTTTGGGTACCACATACATTTAGCTATTTAAAAATTTCAACCTCCTTCTAATGCAGCTTCTTAAAAAGATTCGTACTGCAATTTTGAGATTCCTGGGTTGAGGGGATGCATAGGATGTGTCTGTATTTTTTCCTGTCCCTTAATCTGTTAATAAAACACTTGGGCACACTCTGTCAATATTGTATTGAGACATTTGGGGACTCACAGCCAGCTGCTTGTTGGCTGGATCAATATCAAAGGCAAATCTGGAGCAAGGCAGACTTTGGAGGGCCAGAGGAGACTGTAATATAGAAAGAACCAAACACAGAGAAATGAGACCACAGAACTGTAGAGCTTTCTTTCAATCAGTCGTGTTGAACCACTTAAACATATTTTTTCCTAACTCTACGTACTTTAGTTTTTTCCCTTTCAACAGGACAGTGTAGCCAAATTAAACAGAAATTACCATACTTATTAAATGGCAATTAGGGTTTGTTTGCTGCATTGCATTTCTTCCAAATTAATTTACTATTGCTATATTGGTGAACAGTTAAACCATTTGATATGGTTGAATGTGCACATTAATATAATTTAAAGAACATAATGATTACCCATTTTATTACTTCTGTATTGTAATGCTGAATTAATTTATGCCAGTTATAGTTGATTATTATGGTTATTAACATCAGTAAGTGCTCTTTAACAATCAGTCGAGATCTAACACTAACTGCCTTGTTAGCGCTCAATTAAATGCTGGAGACACTCTGCTCACTCTGTAACCCTATCCAGTTTCACTGCAGTTTTCTTCCCTTTACCTAGTAACCTCAGAAGCTGGATTAACTGCAGCAATTATATGCCTCATTAGCAATAAACAATACTAGCTGGCTGCTGGTGGCTATTGTGCCACAGGTGCACGTAGCCATTACAGCTGTCTCAGCAGACAGAGAGGGACACAGCAAAACCTCTTCTCTCTGGAGTGCCTAATCTCCAGGAAATAGAAGGTGTTTTAGCCTGCTAATGACAAGGAATGAGGGACAATGTTGACATGCCCCATAAAGCTGCAGAACAAGGCAAAATTTAAAAAAAAAATGGCTGCTGCCTCTCTATGACTAACTAAAGAACCATGATTTATACTTTTTAAAATTTCTATATGAACAAACTGCAATGCCCATGGTTAATAGAAAATATGTAGAAACTATATTTTCAATGTTCTTGACTTTTATCCATATTAAATACCTTCATGTGAATAAATAAATACTTCCAGCTACATAAGTTCAATTCAACCGTTGTTTAAACAAAAGTTCATTCTTAGCTAGAAAATCAAAGGTGGTGTCAGAATTTTAAAATCCTCCTGAACTTTGCAAAAGTTTCCTTCATTTCAGGAAGGGGTAGATGTGTTCTGGTCCCTTCTCCAAGTCTTTGTTTCCTCCATTTTCCTTACTGAATTCATAACGTGAAATAAAAATAAAGCCTGAGAAAATGCAGATAAAGGATTTTGCTGTAAGATCTTTTGAATAAGGTATTGCAATGGGAGGTGCTGCAGAGACAATAGCAGGGCAAAGACAGTTCAGGTGATCCCACAGGTTCCTGACACTTTGGTAAGGCAAACCAATAATCTGCTGTCTGTTCAAGACCCTTGAAGCAAACAATTCCTTCGCAACTGGAGAAAAAGTCCAGTGCCTGCAAAAAGAGACTGGATTCTTTACTAGTCCAAACTCTAAATAAACTTTTGTGGCTGGAGATGCTGAATAAGGATATAGCACTTGGGGGAACCCTCGCCATTTGTTTATAAAAGAGACCATTGGAGAATATATTATATATACTGTGTTTCATAGAGCCTGACTAATTGGAGTTTCATTCGGGGTTATATGTGGTTGAAACTTCTCACAGTGTTTGCATGTCTGATTGGTGCACTATAAAGGTTTTAAGCAGTCTCTTCACATCCATATCGCAGGTCTCAAGTCCACGTTATCTGTCTCTGGATCTTTCTCTGTGTGTGTCTGCCTGCCTTTAAAGAGGCACACAGACATGTCCCTGCCAGCAGATGCTGATAAGATACAAGATGGCACGGGAGGAAGGTGGGCAAAAGGGCACAGAGTAGTGGCAGAGAAAGCAAATTGTAACCACACTATCATTTCATCTGGATCTCTCGTTGAAATGATAGGTACAGACACTTTCTGAGCCTGGCTCAGCAAAATAAGCCTGTAAATTAATATCTTTCTTTTTTTTGTCAGTTAAAGAGGAAAAGCTGCAGATCTTTGGGGCAAGGAGTGAACACTAGTGCAATGTACTAAGGACAAGAATGGTTTCTTTGGTGATATCCTTTTTTCCCAGCCTCCCTTTCTAGGATCACACACCCAGAGCACACCCCTGGGATGGCTGGAGAATGAGTCCAGATACTCCTTTCCACTTCAGCCTGAAATCCAATAACTCCATGCACCAATGTGTTGCCAGAAAAAATACGGGGAAAAAAAATGCACAGAAAGCAGCTGCAGGGAAGCAATCACCATCTCCAAACTAGAGCAAGAGAGTCTAATCTCATCCCAAATAAAAATTGCTTTATGAACTGCTGTCAAACCCCTGAGTAACAGAGGCTACACTATAATTGGGTTTGACAAGGGGAAAAGCATATGCCAAAATTAATCAGGATGCTGGGCTGTGTAAAAGAGAATGCCCTGGAAGGTCCAAAGAAATCTTACACTAATTAAAAGCAAGAATATCAATTGATCCCTGTACATAGTGTGGAGGCAATTCCTGTGTGGGATAAGAGACCCCCAGAAACCATGTCTAACCTTGCAAGGAGGAAGATGTGAAAGGATTCACTACTGTTCTTAATAGCAATGGTGTGCAGGGTGCCTGAGCCTTTGGGCAGAAATGCTTCAAAAGCTGTAAATATGGTTTGGTAAGAGACAGTAAAATACAAGTTAAATTCTTACAAATAAAAGTGTAGAGCAAAACATTGAGGCCAACAAAAATAAAATAGTAAACATACCTATTAAATACAGAAACTCAGTATGATGAATTCTTTGAGCCAGAAGTAGGAAATTGGATAATGAGAGAAGAAACCAAGAGGGAGGGGAGAAAATTTATATGGAAAATACACTGACACAATGTTTTCATGACAGGATGTAGAGTGGGTTTTATTTAAGGTGATAAAGATGATCAAGCGGAAAACATTCCTGTTTTATGAATTTTGTTAGGAAGAAGTCATGGAAGGTTTGAGACTTAAATTTGGATGTACCACCTCCTGCCACTACAAGCACAGAGGAACCTTTCCCTCTGTATGCAGCTTCCAGACTCAGACCTGTCAAAACTGGCAGGTCCACAGGCAGTATATTTTATGAGTCTCATTTTTGGACATAACTTGGATACTCAGAAGATCTGCATGTACATGACAAGCCTCCTGTATTGTAGACAAGCCTGGGCTGTGCAAGGCAGAACAGCTTTGTCCTCAGTGTGCAGGAGAGCTCTTTTTTGTTGACACCGTGGTCTTTTGTCTGAGATTTTTGAACATCTGGTAGCCCGGGCTGCTAGCCATCCTGAAATCAAGCAGTCTACCATCAAGACACGTAAAGCTGGCAAATGTGAAACATTTTTCCTTTTCTTGTGAGAGGTTTTTCTCACAAATCTGTTAAAATACAGCACTCCTTGCTGGCCTCTGGACATCTGCTCTCAGCTGGAGCAGAGGGGGCACCAGACTGCTACTACAGGGCATTTAATTGAGGTATATAATTCCCTTTTGGAGAAAGCGTGCTGGCAGCTGTTGCTTGGTACCCTGACTTATGTGTTTACATGCTTCATATTCACAGACTTCTTTATCCTCCAGTATTTGCTCAGGACTCAAAATATGACTTGGACCCCTCCCGGACCTGATGAGATTACTCTGCAGTGCCCTTCCTCTGAGAAGCTGCCCAGATTACATTTTTATCTGTCTAAACACTACTACACTATCATGTATCTTCCAGTCATTATGTGAACTCCAGATGCTTCAATGAAGAGGAAAATCTTGACAGACTATTGACACTGTATCTTGTCTTCCTGGTTGTTTTTTTTTTTTTTTAGTGTAATCTATTCCTTTAATACATGATGAAAACATATAACTTGGTGGGTCAGATGATCAGATTCATAACTGATATCAGTCCACTGAAGCCAGGCTGTTTTACCCCTCTTGTGTGTTAGCCTCCTCTCACTTCTTTATTTTTGCTCTTTGTTTTACAGCAGCAATTGCACGCTTCAGCTGAGATGGGGCTCTCAATATATTAAGCATAATAATAATGCATAAAAAAGGCTGCCAATCTTCCAGAAAGCTTGGATCCATGTTCACACAGCCTAATTTCCACCCAAATCCTCATGTCCAGTGATTTCAACTGTTTGTTTTTAAGTTATATTTGTTTTTATTTAGACTCAGAAAGTGAAAGGCCTAGCATCCTCTAATAGTTCTCTATCAGAGCACAGCATGGAAATAAGCTTCCTGCTTTGAGATTTAAGTCCTATGATACATTATTTGTGTCCCCACTTTAATCCAAGGATGTTAAAATTTCCACATGAAAATTGGATGATATTTTTTACTCCTGTTTCCCTATCAGCTTGCAGGCTTTCTGCACTTCCAATGTCAAAAAAAAAAAAAAAAAAAAAAAAAAAAAAAAAAAGGGGGGCTTGGGGGACAGCCGNAAGAAGAAGGAGGGCTTTGGGCAGAGCCTGGCTGGCTGATGCTGTGCACTTCATGTGTCTCACACACACATTTGGGCCTTCCTGCAAGCTGCTGCCTGACAGCTCCCTGCAGCCTTTGGAGACAGCCAGGGAAAGAGAATGAGGGAGACACGTTTAGAAGTAGTTGTATTTAGTGTGTCAGAAATAAAAGCAGCCCTTGAAACCTCTTTGGAGATGGAGGGGGCTGGGAAGCAAACTCTGGTTTGCAAACAGCTGAAACTTCATCCCTTCCTTTCTCTCTCTCTCTCCATGTAGCACCCTTATATTTCAATGCTAAGTGCTTTTTAAATTCCTCCTGGGGTGACTATTTACATATTATAATGTGAAGTAATGAAGGGAAAGGGATGTTATGCAAAGCAATTGCCTCTTGTCCTCTTCTCCTGAGTGCAAGGGCCAAGCACATTTCCTGCCATCTGTTTAGCTCCATCTCCTGATGCTCATAATGAACCTGGCAGCGCTGGGCAGATGGAAATCACTGGCAGGCATAGCTGTTTACTTGTAGAGGCAGCCCTAATTTGTTAGACTTGCCAGGCAAGTCCCCAGTGGTCAGATATTTCATAGTGATGGAGGGTTATTAAAAGAGCTGAGGTGAAGAAAGCTCTTCCCAGCATATGTGCCTGAGCTGAAGGCTGAATTTTGCCACTGTGCCAGAACAGCAGCAGAGCTCCATGCTGCTATTAGCAGAATTGGGGCCAGGCTCCTGACCTTGTCTGGTGGCAGTTCTCACTCAGTCTCACACTGACCTGGGCTTCGTTAGCTGTACAGCCATCTGCCACAGATCATATTTATCTCAACTTAAGACCTCACTAAAGAACAAGAGGAGAAATGTGATTAGGCTTTTGTGTGTTGGCTACCAGGCCATTCGCCTGGTGAAAGGCACATAGGCAGCTATTCCAGTGAAAAAGCCTTTTTTAGAAAATAAAACGGTAACTGAATAAAATGTGGATGTCATGAGAACACTCTAGGGGCTGCTGGTTGGTTTATCTTTCTACATCATTCATTTCTTTTCTTCTCTCTCACCCCCCTCTCTGTGATATGCAGTCAGAAATGAGAAACTGAGAAAAATAAATATTTAGTGTAACTGAAGTTGTTTCATCAATCACAAAAATCAAATGCAGAAAAAGAGGGGGAATTAGAAAAATGTGAACCTTAGAGTCATATAACACATGGGACTTAAAGGAGAAATTCTGTTTCTATTACAGGATTACTTTCCTCTTTTTAAATTTTGCCAATTATTTTACAGAAGGCCAATTTTTGACAGTCTCATCAAATCTGGGTTAGAGTACAAATAAAAAATAAGATAGGAAGCTTTCATAGAAATTTTTTTTTTTCCTAGAAATGTGTGACTAACCTCTTATAATCCAGCCAACTGAGCATTTAAAAATAATATTTTAAAATATTTTGTACAAGTTGCACATTTTGTTTAGAAGTGGAGACCGAGTGAATATAGAGATCACTTCAGATTTTTCTGTTTTGAAGCATGTATTTCACTGTGCAACCTATGTGGATACATATTTACTCATTCTGCCAACACACTGGACATTCCCTACATTGAACTGTGGCTTTTTTGCACACAAACACTTCTTGCTCTTCTGGAATTACCATTTTTTGAGGCTGACTTGAAGCAGGGAATGTGAGGTGGGGAGGAAGCTCTATCATTCACTTTAAAAATCATAAGTATTGCAAGGAATGTCTGTCAGCCATGTGGTTATCACCAGCCTAACTCAGGACCCAGCAAATGTACTGGTTGTATCAGTAGTGGTTGTTTGGATAAACTAATTAGGAAGGAACTCTGAATCCACATGATAAAATATGACCTTGACAGAATTGTTTCATATGGTGGAGAGGCAGAATTCATCATAGCTCTACCATGAACTACTGACCACGTATAGCTATTTCCTTTTCTTCTTTTTCTCTTAGGATGTCATATTGTTTCCTGCAATATCACAAAACATGTGTAATATCAATATACTTCATCCAAACACAGCTCGACTATTTTTTTTTTTATTTTTAGGAAGACTGAGTTAGGCTTGAATAGAACAGAGCGAGATATGTTTAGTTGTGATTGACTCTGAAACAAGCACCCACACAGGTAAAAAGTATGATTTATTTCTCTTTTTATAAAAAGCAAGTCTCCATATTTTATGGCTGTTCTAAGATATTAAAGAAAACATTAGACCTGAAGGTTACTATTCATCTAATTTAAAATGTTCAAGCATGATACAATTGTAATCTAGATGTCACTGGCTGTGATTCTGCTGACAGCTTTCTTTGATGAAGTATTTGAGACATATTGTGGTTTACGTAACAGCAGAAATGGACTCTGGTTTCTTACCTTTACACCAAATGAGTTCCCCTATACATCACCTTTAAAACAAGTACCAAAATCCTTGCTAAAATGACAAATGCCCATAATACCTAGTAAATGTAAGAATCACCTCCCCTTAGCTTCCACTCCCTGTCTACTTCAATTTCTGCATGAACTTTCACCTGTCAGCTTATATTTATATCATAATTTCAGAAAGCAATGAAGATTAAAGGAGAAATATCAAATAGATAATATTTCCCCCTCTTTTATTTTCTTTCCCCCCTCAGTATCTTGGCAAACTAGTTATTCCTTTGGGGAAATACAACAGCACAATAAATTCGTGCCCATTTCCACAGTAAGTGAAAGAGGATTTTCAATTTAGCAGAAAGATAAGCCAACTGAAACTCACTCCATCTACTCTGATAGACACCATTTTGAAAAAGCAAAGCAGCTTTTTACACAGAAATAAATTCTTACATTGTAAGGCATTGATACAATTCTTCTCTGTTACGATTTTTTGGGGGAAGAAAGAAACCCACAAAAACACTCACAAAAAATAAAAAAAAAAAACCATCAACCAATAAACAAAACCAACCAGCCATAAAGACCCCAAATTTAAGTTATAGGCATTAGAATTTTGGCATGCTAGAAGTAATGCATTTGCTTAACCTGTGCTCTTTGCCATGCTGCCATTTGTTAGTTCAGGACACAGTATAAGGGAGAAACTCCTTTCTGACACTCCAGGCTGCTCTGCCTGTGACTCCTGAGCAAGTAAAACTCTGCTGTTGATTTTTTTCCCTTTCAATATAAGGCTTTTCATGGTGCAAGATAACTAAATGATGAGCTTTTCATGAGGAGTTTATCACAGAAATCAGCCCCAGTGCACGCTTTTTGCAGAAATGTCAATCTAGCAAGGTTCCATTCACTAGTTTTCAATGGAGCCAGGAGGATTTCAAGATACTCTGTATACTGAAACAACATATTTTGGCCAGCACTCCAGATGTTCTAATCCTTCTGCAAATGTCTGTGTTTCTCCTAAAGGTGTAGAAAACTTCTTTTTCCATGCAAGATACTAAATGAGCTAGAAAATGAAGCAACTTATAGCATTCATGCTTGTTTAATTAAAGAGTTATCACTTTGAAATCAGAAAGTACATGAATTTTAGGTTTACACTAAAATGCAAATATCATGTATTTTTAAATAACCATAGGTTTCAATGGTATATAAAGAAAAGATTTCATAGCAGACAATACTCATGTTTCCAAAACATCAGAAAAAAAAAGTTTAGCATTCAGACCTCTGCAGAATCATATGACTGAGTGCCTTCAGGACATTGCTGTATTAGACCTTCGGATGTTATCCCAAGGTCAAGAATTTTTCTGTGGCAAATATATAGCTGAGTGTTACAGCAAAAAGCACAGCAAAAATAATGCAGACAGTTTTGACAAATATGGAAAATATGTCTCACATTCTTAAAGAAAAAAACAGTAGAAAAACATGGCCACTGCTGAGTGTTTTCCCAGATGTGAAACATTTCTGAATGTGGAATAATTGTTTTGCATTTTTTCGCATACAATATGCAGCGAGAGATACTTAAACAGAAACAGATTTTGCCATTAATAATGGCTACAAATAGGGGGGTTTCCTCTTTCTTGCTTTTTATTAGTTACTTCACCACTTAAAACAGTGTCACTGGGGCAAGGACCTGGTTTCAAGCTTCAAGTTAGCTCTGTGGCACTAATGAATACTTTGAAAACATTACTTAAGACAGTTGTCGAAAAGAAATGGCCTGTCATTCAAAGTAAAGCACATTATTAATTACTTCATTAATTTTCTTGCAGTCTGGTCAGATTTATGTTCACATCTCTGTGTGTCAATTTCTCTTTAAAAACGAACACTTTTCTTTGTTTCCAATTCAGATTTTGAAACAGTTTCTGCTGAATTTCAGGTATCATCACTATATACGTGTATGTATGTATGTTTATATATGTATCAGCAAAATTCTGAGTAGATATTCAGGACACTGAGTTAGTAACAGGAAGGTGGCTTTCTTTGTGAGATGATGATGTTAGTTTGCATGGTACATATAAATCACTTCTGTGACTCAGCACAGCTTTGCTAGAGTAACACAGCCTGCTGATTTTGGCTGGGGTAGAGTTAATTTTCTTCACAGTAGCTGGTATTGGGGCTGTGTTTCGAATTTGTGCTGGAAACAGTGTTGATGGTTCAGGGATGTTGTGGTTACTGCTGAGCTACACAGCGAATGAACTACACCACTCCTGAGTTACACCAAGCTCTGCCTCTCACTGCACCCCACCAGCGAGGAGCCTGGGGGTGCACAAGAGGCTGGGGGGAGGCACAGCTGGGACAGCTGACCCCCACTGATCACAGGGGTATCCCACACCATATGGCTTCATGATCTCTGTATAAAGCTGAGGGAAGAAGGAGGAAGGTTGGGGGGGTGGGAGGAGGGGGGTGTGTCCAGAACGTTGGCGTTTGTCATCCCAAGTCACCGTTACGTGTGATGGAGCCCTGCTCTCCTGGGGACGGCTGAACAGCTGCCTGTCCGTGGGAAATGGTGAATGGATTCCTTGTTCTTCTTTGCTTGTGTACACAGTTTTTGCTTTACCTGTTAAACAGTCTTTACCTCAACCCAAGAGTTTTCTCACTTTTACACTCCCAATTCTCTCCTGTATCCCACTGGGGAGAAGGGACGGAGGGAGGGAGTGAGTGTGTGGGGCTGGGATTAAACCACAACACTCAGTGAAACTGGTCATTATTAAACAGTAAATGCAAATAAATTTTCAAGATTTGTGAGGGAAATCAATAAAGTAGAAAAGATGTCTATAAAATAAAATATCTTAATAACCCATTCATTTACAAATTTGTGTCAATATTCAATTTTTTTAGTATTCCCATAAAACACATTGGTCCAGAAAACAAAAGGACAGTACATTAAATATGGAGAAACTATATTCATAACCCAAAAGCTCACAGTATATTTCATGCTTTTGGTGATTAACCTGAGGCATGCACGATGTCACTTACAGTACTATGTAAATGTGCTTCAGTGTAATGTAATTCTATTCAAACTCCTATCGCTTGAGCATTCACTTAATATAGATAACAAGGATGTGTTCTGTTTAAAAATGTATTGTTTGACAATATTTCCATAAATTGTATCTTTTTCTAAAAAGCAAAAGAAGTGCCTAACAATTCTTATTAAATTTAAAACCTGTAAATATTTATTTGCAAACCCACTTACTTAAGATAATACTTTTCTTTCCAAAAATAGCGAGAAGAAAATTTTAAATAATTTCTACATATGTGTTCTTATTTTTCCATGACTTTTCATTCCTGTTAACACCTCCACACCGTTTGTCACATAGCAAGGAAAGTGACACGACACTTTCCAGACTTACTATTAAATGAACAAGGAGGAAGTCAACATTTAAATATCTTTTATTTTCTTTTCCACACTTTTGTTCTCTGTAGGGATTTGAACAACAGAATAGAGCTGGATGTCTAACCTAAAATAGCTTCCTCATTTCACAGAATGCTGTTTTTCTAAGTATTCCAAAGGTCAATCAACTGTCCTGTACGAACTTCTTCACTCCCAGGTACACTGAAGAGGAAGGCAATAATTCTAAATTTAACCTGAAAACCAGGGGGGAAAAGTACATATCCTTCATCATAGGTGTTGAATGCAAGACTTCATGAAAACATGGAACCAGAAGGCAGAGAGAGAGAGAAAAGCGAGGTAAGTGCTTCTTGGATAAATCCAAGCGGCCAGTCCTATCTCAGAGCATATCGACATCTCCCTCTGACTTCGCAGTCTGAGTACCCATTTGTTGATAGTGGTGTCTTGCATACGTGGAGAAACATACTTACCTTGCAGATGTCCTTTCCCTTAAAAGAATTTAAAGAAAACAGTGTCTTAGTTCACATACAGCACAGTTGGCCTTAAGTACGGCACAGTATCAATTCATGAGACAGGCTCAGGATTTAGCTCCTGTATCAGAGGAAAAAAAAGCTATTCCATACTTGTAGATCTTTTTAATGTGTTCTTGTTGTCACCTTTTCCTGGTTAAGCAAGTCCACAAGTCTCTCAGTGTGCACATAATATGATCCAAGATCAAGTTTCCAGCTCTGATTTTGGTATTTATTCTTTATTTTTCAGTCATATCTCCCAGTGATATACTTGGTAGGGCTGTTTTCCAATACAATGCCATGGCTACTTTAATGGAATATGACAAATTGATGTAACAGTGGCAAGAAGGCTTAAACAATTAATTCTTTAAAGAAGCAGGCTCATCTTAGACTGCTTTCTTAAAATGCTGCCTCATTACTCAACCCTGGGGCTACCTGTAGGATAATCCCAAGAGCTCCTAAGGTGAATAATAGAAATATTCTTTGTAAATAGGATTTATCAAGATCTGCTAAATTTAGGCTACTCTTATAAATTTAGTACAGCTCTAGGGTTGAATTAGTCTCAAACAATTTTATTTGTCAAGAATACAGGACTCCAGTGTTAGTTGTTCCATAGTCAAGGGAAGAAGTTTCCTCTCAGAAGATATTTCATCCTATCTCTTTTAGCCTTGTATCTAAAGAGGTGTGATTCAGCCTCTGGAGATATTTGTACCTCTGTGGTGACTATAGCACAGGCTGCACATTTTAATCACTGTAGTTAGGGTATGCCTAAATTCCTTAGTCAGGGCACCCTAAACACCTACAAAAAAACCATCATCTGTCAGTTTCAAGGCAACTAATTCACTCTCCCCTAATTTAAGATAAATACTTAGGTTTGTGGGGTTTTTAAAATATTTTACCAGAGAACTATTCAGAGGCCGACAACAAGTGCAGACAGTTGTCATAACTTGGTCAAATTGATGCAGACTCTGGAGAGAAGCTTCAATTAACCTTGGCAAAAGCTGCTTAAAAGACAGAGAAATTTAGATTCAGTTGAACATAGCAATACCCAAGACCAGTTATGCCGAGAAATGTAACTACGAAATGAGCCTTTTGAGAGCTTGCATGGCAGTCAGGTGAACTGGTCCAGAGCTATGGCGTTCAATACAGTCACAATAGCTCAGCTTCTCTCAAGAATAAAAAAATTCCAATATTCGGGGTAACATGAATATTATAACGTTGATTATCTGTATCATAAAATAGAAAGTGTATTGTAATTTCCTTTGGCAGCGTGCTTAGCATAGGAGGAATAATCTCAAAGGAACAGTGTTCTGTCTGACCATATGCATGAATAGATGGCTGTCAAGTTTATACTGCATTGTCTTCAGGCTGGCGTGATGCCAGCCCTCAGGCAGGCAGAAGGAAGATATATGTGGAAGGAGGTAGTCAAATTGCTTCCCTATGGCTGCTTTATAAACATACATATGTTAAACACATTTATTAGGGCAATCAGCAGCAGCAAGTGCACGGGCCCTTCTTCTCCCTCATGAGGGATAGTTGTTGCTTACATAGGAGTGAGAAGTTGGAAGCTGGCCCAGAAATCTGGAAAGCATATTATGCTGGATTCCCTATGGAGGATCACTTTGCTGCCAACATATCTTGCTCTGGGGTTTCGACACACCATCAATCTGGAACCTGGCAGCCACCATTCCCCAGCTCACCTCGGCTCATGCAGCGAGCAGACACAGTGCAACTATTTGTCTCAGATTGCAGCCTGGCTACTCATGGAAGGGAAGGAGGAGGACGGGAAACAAAACCCCTCTGGTGGAGCTGCGGTCAGGGCTGTGCAGCTGCAGAAAGTTGCTTGTTGCAGCAACACGGCCGTTTGAATGACACGCTCGCTGCTCTTTGTGGGACCACAAGCCATGGCAAGCGTTGCTGTTTGCACAGAGATACGGCCCTGAGCAAGGAGGAAGAGGAGGAGAAGGAAGGGCCTGACTGGAGCTTTCAGACAAAGTGCTGTCAATTACTTTTCAGCATAAGCTGTGCTAATGGATTTAAGGCTCCAGAGAATTTTACAAATCTCAATTAAATCTCAAATAACTTCCACTTATGAATGCAGCTGTTGTTCAGAGAGCATTGTACTCCTCGTGGGAAGGAAGTTACTGATCTCTTATCCTGGAGACCTTGACAAATGTGCAGGGAATATCAGAGATCCACATTACATTGGCCAGGGACAGTAGATGGAGTCAGCACATTCCCAGCATGGCCAGCCCTGCCCACATTCTCTTACAGCCCTCGACGGAGGTCAGATTGCCTGTTTTGCCCTTGCTCCCTTCCTCCTTGCTCTATTTCCACGACATATTCCCAGGAGCATAAAAAAGAACCTGAGGTAACCAAGAGATCTAAAATTCTAAGTCTAAGAGCCAGAAGAATCAAATTCTTGATTTTCCTTCTCTTCCACAGCAGCAGCTGATTATGCTCCCCATTTCAGTTGTGTTTACGACTTCTGTTTGACCCTCCTGAGACTACAGCCCCTGGCAGTATAATTAGTTCAGTGAAGAACTGCTATGCAGCCATTAGTGCAGTTGCAAATACTTGTTTTAGGTTTAGTCCCAGCCACTCAAATTAATGCATTAACATGCACTGAAATTTTTCTCTAGCTCGAGGCACATCATTACAGTGGTTGTCCACTTGCAATAAACCTGTTCTGTCTCTCGCTTCACAGCAAACGTAGACTTTGAAAATTATGCACAGAAATAGCCACTGGCTGTGCAATGCAGTTAAGGAGCGACCAAAGTTTGTACTTTCAATTAATCTAAAACAAAGAGTGGGAAGTGGTGTATTGCATAGCAAGAGCTGTTCCACCTAAGCAACACCAAGTTACTTTTATATCTTTGTAGCCTACTTAGATTTTCACACTTTTAGTTTCACACTATGAATTGGAGTGTGAAGCTGGAGGTAAACTTTTGCTGAAGGCTTAAGGCAAGGCAACACGCAGGCAGAGCTCAGTCCTCTGCCCGTTCTTCGAGACAGATGGGTGTGAGGTAGCTTCAGTTTGAAGCCCATCCAGTTGCATTAACTCATGCTGTGATTGAGCTAATTAGTTCTACTAAAATCTTGAATCTGACAGTGCCCAGCTGGGGAGGCATGGCCTGAGAAAGGTGGATCCAGCTCAACCCCCAAAGCTCTATAGTAATTCAAATGAACATTGTTTTTTTCTACAAAATGCAAGCCTGGGAATCAGATCTGTAGTGGGGCACATTGATTTAAGTCTGGTGTCTGCTGCAATAAACAGACTGATCCCAGAGAGTAATGTGGCCTTATCTTTTCCTCTTTCTGAAAGAGAAAAGCCTAAATGAAAACAATAAATTCCTGACGTGTGACTGACTAAAGGTATAAAAAGTGGGGGGGAGGGTTTCCCCATTTTGTTACTAGATATCAGCAGTGAATTACCTAATTTTGATATATGTGTGGTCTGTAGCCATAGGCCATGTCTGACATTTTAAAATGGTCTCATTTTAAAACATATGCTCTGGACAGGAATCATCTCCTGTAACATATGGCTTACAGGAACACAGGAAAATAGTGAGTTTGCATGGGAATTCTGTGTTAAAATCAGGAACTGCCTTTACTTCCCACACTGCCTTGAGAATTTTATAGGTAACTCATTTGTTCTGTTCAATAGTTCAGGCTAAAAACAGTACGCAACACACAAAAAATAAAGTTGTCTTCACTTCATCAGTTGCCAGCATATCTAGATACTTGTTGTGTCTATTGTCACTTAAAAATATGTGAAGGAAAATTAATTTTGGAAATACAGACTCATACAGATGATTTAAGTCCCTTGCTTTCCTTGGTTTCTATCCTTTTCTCTGCCTAAGTATACACATGAACATGTAGGCAATTTACGGGTAACAGAAGTGGAAAAAGAGAATTTTAAGTAAAATTTGGGTTTGCTTTCTACATTTGCATCTGGGATTCATGTCTGAATTATAAAGATGCTTTTTACCCCAATTGAAAAGTTTCATGTTTTGGTTCTGGGAGGTGTGTAGTTCGGATTACTGATCTTTTAAATTTTTTTTAGGAAATATGCAGTATTTATTAAAAAATCTAAAGAATGAGAAGATGCAAGGAAGACCTTAGAAAGTAGTCCTGGCTGTATTTGGAAGCTTTAAAAAGGTCAGTCTTTGGATTTGAGAATTTTGAATTAGAAATGAAAGGTTTATAATGGAACTGGGTGACATCAGTACAAGTCTTACAGTAGTGATTATTCTTAATTTATTTCTTGTTCAGAACAAAATGAGTTTCTTGTAATGGGATCTGTGGGAATTTCAAAATTCAATTTCAGTTAAGTTTTTGCCAGACGAAAACTATAAAATTTGAAGTTTAAAATTACAGGATAAAAATGCTTCTGTAGAGGCTGAACTCTGTCTTGAAATTAGTATGTGAGGTGAGCCAAAAAATTTTACATTTTGTATGCACCTAATAATATGCAGGAGTAATGAGTCTTCAGTTAAAGATAAATTTTATCTCCCTATGCAATTCCAAAGGTAAAATTCACCCTTCTAAAAGAAACAGATGTTTGAAAAGAAGCATCAAATGCCCTTGAAATGTTCAGAAGACACATCGTACCTTAGAGTAGAGGATTCTTTTCTCTTTGAAACAAAGATATGAATGAAGGAATAGTAAAGGTAAAAGCCCAGACCCTTTATTGATGCAATTTCTTGTAATTTCTTGAACTTTAGGTCATCTATGTTAATTTACGCTAAGAAATGTTGTTTTATGTGCTGTTTTAAGTAATCCCCATGACACTGAACTTTAGAAGAATCCACAGGTTCTTTTAGTTCTTAAAATAGTTTGCCCTTAAACCTCAAAATCATTTTATGTCAGAAAGGCTTATAAAAAGACTATTATTCATCTTTGGTGCAGGAATTTTATGTCTATTTTTTTTTTTTTAAGGAATCTTGAAATGGAAGCTTAATTATAACTGACTTAATGTTGGCACGTTCTATTTTACAGCTTATAAAAACTCCTGAAGATAGTGTTAATAAGAAACAGCTGTAGAGTTGATTTCTTTTTCATACTTTTTTCATGCCATCAGAAACCTACTTTTCAAGGTTTTTTTTTTATATAGCATTCACAGATTTGACTGAGTTGCTTTTAAAAGTTGTTCCCCAAACATTTTTTAGAAATGTCAGGCTCTGGATGGGAGGCACTTCCAAACACTAAATAAACATCCAGGTTGTCCAGGCTGATTTCACATAAGCATGCAATGATGTATCACTGAGAGGTGTGTGTAATATACCAACCTATCTGCCTTTTTCAAATTTCTCCCCAAATCTGTGTATCTTATTTTGAAGAGTCCTTTTGAGATGTTTTTGTTTTCTATGTACATTTTTAGTTTTTCTTCTCATAGAACTATCACAGAAAAAGCAATTTTTTTAGTATCTTTCCTATACAGACATCAAAAAGCGCCCTCTGTCTCAGCATCTGCCTCATTGCTAGTGACCACCTTACTTCCTTCTTCATCCCTGAGATGAGAGCAGAGTGGCTCCCTCCAAACTCCAAGGAGCCTCCTTGCCTCTGTGACTTCAACTTTACATTACAAATAAGTTCAACAACCTTCCACTGCCAAAAATCATTCTGTCCCTCTTTCCTCTCTTGCTGTTCCCTTCTTCATCTCCTCCTGCCAGAGGAAATTAACAGTAACCCAATTCCTGTTCTTTGTATATTCCACTGCATCATTTTTTCCCAAACTGACCAAGTTTTCATATCCAAACCGCACAACTGATGCTGAACCCAGATTTTCATTTAGACTTTGGTGACTTTGACACAAGTTCTTCTTCCAAAAGACTTGCTGGATTGTAATGTTCTTAATGTCATTCTCCCTGTTGTCTTCATCTATGATTCAAATGGTTCTCACTATGTGAGCCTTTAATGTTTTAATTCTTCCCTTCACCTTTCACTACAAACTGCTGCACAGGACTCTGGTTATGGAGTCCTCTTCATGCTTCACACCTCCTTGGATGATTTCAGACACAAATTCAATTTCCACCTCTGCTGATGATCTGTAGAGACTCGTCTCTCATTTGGACTGCTCCTGTTCAGCGCAGTCTCAGACTGCCTCTGATGCCTCCTCACAGCTATTTAGCTATGAACTCAGGCACAGCAGGGCTAAAAATGTGCTACTCCAAGCCCTCACTTCGACTCATTTCTGCTTGATTATGCCAAACAGTAGTGAACTATCCTTCAAGTCACTGCAGTCCGGGAAAATTCTCCAGTAGGTTTTCCACTAGATCCTTTCACCTGGGTAAGCTTATTTCTCAAAGACTTGTTTCTAAATAACTTCTCAAAGACGCAGCATTTCATATCCTCTCATTTCCACCCAGACTCTCACTCTTTCCCTTCTCAGCTACCTTAGTGTTTTCCCTCAGACAGTCACACTCAGTCTATGCCTCTGCATACCAATCCAGGATGACTTTGAAAAGATGATTTTCCTGGTGTGCTGCTTCGTTTCCATCCCCCCATTTTGATTTTTACATCTACCAGACTCCCAGCCTGTTTTGTATCCAACATGAGCCATTTGTCCTCAAGTCCTCATAAAATACCAGTATCCTAAAAATATTTTTCAAGCTTTAACCACAGAAGACATTGTTCTGGCTTTGCAGCTTTGATCAGTTTTTTTGAAACTTCTTCCAAATCATCCGTCCCACCTTATCGTATTTGCTGTTTGAGTGTAATGGTCTCATGACTTCTATAGAAGTTGTGCAAGCATCACTGAGGTCACAAGCTGACAGGTTTTTAATGTTGTGGATGCATTTTTCCTAAGCACTCCTTCTGAATCACCTATATCTCACAGAAGAGGAGAGAAATAAAGCACCCATGTTGACTGGGGCAGTTTACATGTGTTTAGTTCCAGGGCAGGAATACCAAATTTCCTTTGAGGATAGGTTTACACAACCAGATACAAATATGTCAGCGTACATTCAAACAGCATAAACATTATAGTCATATGTAATTACAGTTGATTATTTAACATGAAAACACTTCCTTTCAAATTCTCTGGAAAGGGAAGTGCCTGTACAGAGAGATTCAGTTACTTTGATTTTACTATGGACACAGGGATTCTGGCAAGTCTCACACTTGAATTTCCTGACTTAGTTAAGTGCCTACAATTAGGTGAACATCTTGGATCTTACAGATTTCTGTGGAACTGGTATCAAACATTATTTTTCATTGCTTTTTTGTGAAACAAACAAAATATTTTCTAAACAACTGGATATTCAGAATGACTTCCTTTTTTTCGTAGACAGAAGTCACTGCATACAGGACTCTCAGTAGTGTGTCGCCTGAGTTTTAATCAGAGGTGGTTCAGTGTCTAGCTGGTGCTGCTTTTCCATAATAATTATGTTCATGTTGGGTTTGTGAATATCTGCATTTCTACAGCTTTTCCTCTCTCTTTCTTTCTTTGTATAAAACCACAATGCTACTTTTTTGCCTAGAAATTTTGGCTTCAGCTAAAGTCAAA
This sequence comes from Cnemophilus loriae, assembly GCA_013397755.1. NCBI lineage: Eukaryota > Metazoa > Chordata > Aves > Passeriformes > Corvidae > Cnemophilus > Cnemophilus loriae. The sequence goes on from VZTF01001314.1 coordinate 1,472,899, forward strand.
TTTATATAATAGTCTAAATCTTTCAACATTCAATTAACTTCATCATTTGTTATTGTAAGTTTGGATGAAAAAACCTTGGAAAATAGCTTTTCTTTCTTAATGGATGAAAGTCTCCTGGTATATATAGGTGTATATTTAGGAGTCTCCTGGTGTTAGTAATTGATGTAACTTCAGGTATCAAATATTCAGACATTAGGAGAATACTTGAAAAAGATACCAAACCTAATTATTTTCTTCACTCTTCATCCCAAAGGCTAAATTTATTTCTGTTTTTCATACTGCACATGCTTGTATATACGTATTTTAAATGTCGTTTTGGAAAATGCAAGTTGTAGGCTGCTTCTTTTAATTTTCCACAGTATTTATGCTGCTAAACTAGAGATAAGGGAATTAAAAAAGATACATAACCAATCTTTTTCAGAGGGAAAGAATTTTTTTCTATGTGTATATGTCCTTTTTGGTTTAATTGCGTGTCTGCATTTTCAGTCACGACTACAAGTGCTGAATTACCCCAAGAGAAGAGAGCTTGCTTTGCAGTCATGACCAAAAGTGCTGAATTATCCCTGGAGGAGAAAGCTCACTTTTGTCAGGATTCCAGTCCAATTTTGCAAACACGAAAGGAGATAATCACTCAAATGTGCATGTGTGCTTATTGGAACGGAGTCCAAACTCCGAACCTTTTGAGGTTTGCCCATCTGTATTACTGGCCTTATTAGTTAAAATTGCACATAGCAGCTTGAGAAAGCATTTTTATGTCCTCTGGCTAGGAGTAGCTCAGTTAGCACACACTCATATGACTAAGTAGTTACTGAAGTTGCAGGATTGCTAACCTTACTGATTTTTTCATTAGGCATTCAGCTCTTCCAGTAAACACTGCTTCTTTTTTTTCTTTAAATGGTTCTCTGCCTCATATGGCCATGAATGCAAAACCAAGACTGTTATTATTATAGGAAACGTGCGTTCCAAACATTATAAATCTCTTAAATTCTGTTTCTGCACTCTACTTTCCTAATAATTAGTCATGCTTACAGTTCAGTAAAGGCCACTTCAGTCAGTCAGCCAATAAGACTACAACACTAAGTTTCCTGGCAATGGGTAACTAAAGGGTAAATCACCATTAGAGTGAAATTTAGAGCTGCACATAAGATCCATCGTAAGACTAAAATACCTGTAGTTTTGAAAACATTAGAAATGAAATTAAGAGTGTTTGTTAGGGTATGGTTTTGGGGTCTTTATGCTGATAGCAATCTAAATTTGAAACCAGTTTTCATTATTCAGGGCAGGGATGAATACAATTTTATTACTTTGGATTATTACACAGCGTGTGATAACTCACCTATTAACACAGCAGCAGAAGAAAGTTAATCGTGACCTGGGCAGGGGAACATAAACATCTTCGAAGTTTGTGACTCACAGAACTGGGAGACCAGCTACGGAAATTATTAATCCTTTTTTGGTTTACGTTAATCCCTAAGAGTGGACAGATACCTAATAAAGTTGAGTTTCTGCCCTGATGGCAAGCATGGTGTTATTCTTATGCATTTCTAGGTATAGGAATCAAGACTGAAGAAGGCTTTGCTTTGAAAATATTTCCTTTGAGAAATTTTTTTTCAGTGGAAAATAATTCTCGCCTTATCTTCTGGAATTAGAGTATCCTGTATGTTAATTACTCCTTTCCAGACATTGGGCCTGCCAAATCATTGCCAACTCCAAAATTTTCTCTTAGAACACTAATACATCCACCCAGAACTGCAGCTTTTATTTTTTAGTCTTGTACCTGGTTCAGAGGGAGAGGTTGCCTTGGTCTTGTTTCTGACTAGGAAGTCACAGTTTGAAATCCAACCTAAATAATTCTGACATGAAGGATTAATTGGATAGCTTGTGTCTTTCAGAGCATGGGGCTATATGAAGTGTTATAAAATTTATGCCAGGTACTTAACCAGTCATTAAATGTGGTAGCACCTAAAGGTTTCTATAGTGTCACGTGCTGTGACATACAGGGGTTTTGCCAAAATATGTAAGAATATTTTGGTTTTGTATGTTTGGGATTATCTGTTAGCATAAAACTATTTACAGGTTAGTCTTAGGGTGACCACAGGCAAATATAACAACAGCACTTCAAACTCACTAAAGATTTACTCTTTGGTTTAGCCTGGGCTTACAAAGATCATTCTGAGTCGCAGAGCTTTCTTTGCAAGTAGGGAAAAAGTGTCTAAAATTATTTTACCGAACAAATATTTCTATTTTTCTCTGGCAATGGAAATCTTGGTATTTCTAGCACAGAGAAAATAATAATGACAACCACTGACTGTGGAGCTGACCGATGGTGTTCACCAACACCAAGCAGCTGAAGTGATTCTCAGGTACACAGAGAGTGAAAATCTAAGAGAAGTTTTTCCAGTCTGACCAAAACCACTCTTACAAATGTCTTAGTCAAGGTTTAGCAATCATCTTTGCCTTCAATTAAAAAACCCTTACACTAATTCTGTACTATATATTTCCAATGAATTGCGTTATTTTTCTTTTCTTGCACAGACACTTTATCAATGAAAAGTTGATATATATTTACTGATTTACCCTGATGAGCTGTGTAAGATATGTAAGCAATCCTATCTTTTGTGAGACTGCCTCATGCTAAAAAAACAATTGATTGTTTGAATTACATTTCTATCTTGAAACTTTGTCTCTAGAGCCAGTGATTTGCATTAGTTTCGTCTCTTGTCAAACTGGGGTATTTTTGAGGCTGTTGCAGAGGGGAGTGATAGTCCTTGTTTCAAGAAGGGTGAGTATTTACATTGGGGCTTTTTGGTCTTAAAATAAAGTTAAATTATATGCACTTATCCTATTTTTTTCAAAATTATTTAGACTTAATTTAGAAACTTGAGAGTGGGTACTTTTTACTTTTTATTTTTTTCTAAATAAAAATTACAATTCTGAAACAGCTTAAAACTAAGAATAAGATCCAGTAAAATCCTCAGATAGGTTTGAACATAGACTGGTTAAAATAAATGTGAATTATATTTCATTACTCTTTTTGGTTAGGTTTTTTTCGGCCTTAGAAATAAATTTACTTTATATTCACAAACAATTTATACTTGCGTGATGTCTAAAACATAATAGATTTTTGTTTAAAAAAGTGAGGAGTATCATGAAATTACACAGTTCCAAGAAATGATTGCTTAAGAGAAACACTATAAACTCATGACAAAGCCAGAAGAGTTAGCAGCAATACATACGAGTTCGCTTAATAAATCACCTAAGCACCTCATTGCTTAAACCAACAGAAAACTTCTGTCTTTTCCTTGTACATAACTCAGAAGGTTTAGAATAAATTAGAACTGATTTTATACACAACGTATCATTTAACACTGCAAGGCAGCAACCACGATTTCTGTATCGAGAGTCAGAAAGTGTTCAGATGAGGAGGTTTTTGACCTTTTTTCAAAGAAATGACAAACAGAAAACTGTTCTTTTAGAGTTGTCAAATTTAAAGTAGAAGACCAAAGTCATCATCTGGCTTTCAGCATTCAAACAGCAAGTTTCTCAAACAGTAGATGTTTATGCAAAAAACCTTTTCCCGTTCAAGAAGAACATTAACTTCTAGGGGAACTGTTAAAGAAGATAAGACTGTACCAAATCCTTGCTCCCAAGCCCGCTTTGAGCTGTATGTGGGCACAGTTTCTATTCCATAGTGAAGGAGTTTGGCCTATATTTTTTAATGTATGCAAATGATAGTGGGAGAGTCAGTATAATACTTGGCAAGTTTCCCATGGACACAGAAACAACTGAGGCAGAGGCTTTCAAGATAATTTTCAGTATAAAACAGTAAAATCAAGCCAGTCGGCTGATTTATGCTTATTTTTACTGCAGCAATAAACTTATACAACTTGTTCCTGCTGAGGAATTGAGCAGTGTGTGGCTTATTGTGCTGTCTTGTAAAAAGTGATGAAGACAACAAAGCTTTCTTGTGAGAGACACAACTGATAGCAATGATGCAGATACAGCCAATGTGACACTGGTAATGCTGCAAAGGTGGACACTAAAGCATAGCCTGGTCAGCTGGTGCTGTTCCATTTTTTAACATACCAGCAGTCACAGTCTCTTGAACAATAAGCCAAGGAGCATGTGAACACTCCTTTTCAGTGATTTTCCTGTCTGTTGTAGCAAATATTTTGAGCTGCTACAATACTTTAAAGTACTACAGAAAAGTTTAAACTCTATTTCAGCTCCGGTTCTGTGATTGCTTTAACACACCTCTCAAAGGAAGAACTCGAGGCCCATAAAGTCAGAAATGCTTGGTTGCTCAGCATGCAAGTAGAAAATTAGAGGTCTGGAGGAAACAGGACTGGGTGGAAAGGATGGGTCCCCCTGATGCTCCCAGCAGTGGGGCGCCTGTGGCCAGTGCAGCTGCTCCGATGGTCGCTCTGGGGGCACAGCTGTGCTGACCCACGGGAGGCACAGCCACCTCTGCTTCCCAGCTGTGCGGTGCTTTATGCTGAAAAACCCGATCCCACGTTTCGTTATTCTGACAGTTTGAGGTGTGCGGGAAACAATAAAATACAAACGGAGAGCGGGTCGGGCGTCCTTTTTAGGTGCAAGCCGCTGCTGGGACGGGGGGTGGGGGCGGTGCGTGTGAGTGAAACGAACACATAAGTGAAAACAAATAGGGAAAAAGAACTGCCAGTGTCTCCCTTAATCCCTGATTAACCACCAAGGACTGCTTCCCCATCTGCCCGTCTGAACCCGGCTCGGCAGAGGGGGCGCTCAGCCCCGGCTGCCCCCGCGGGCTCGGGGCTGTTCCCGCTGCCGCCGCGCGGGGTCGCTCTCGAGCCGCCGCTCCCGTCCCCGCGAACAAAGGTGCCCGGAGCGTCCGCGCAGGGAGCGGGGCAGGACCGCCGCTGCCAGCCCGAGCCTGCCCGAGCCTGCCCGCCCTGGCCGCCGGTGGCTCACGGGGAACAGCACAGCCTTGTCAGGCGTCAGAGCTACAAGCAGAATCTGTCAAATAAACATGGATAAAATCCCGTTTGTTCGGCAGGATCTGGTGGCGTTCATGTGTTCTGCTGTGCATAGCGAAGCAGAACGCTGGCCTGGCAGCATGCTGTGGGAGGTGCATGTCTAAACTTTGTGTTTAAAATCACACAACACGGCGGGGGGAAATAAAAAAACCTAAAAAACAGAAAACAAAAAAAACCTAAGATTTGTTATGATGGACCGGCTTGGTGGAAAAGAAATCAAACTTGCCGCACACTTGAACAACATTTGGCCAGCAAAACAATCCAAGGTACATGACCCTACTTTTCTTTTAAAGCTGAAATATTTGCAAGAATTTCTATTCCTCAGATGTCTCAACTATATTAACCCTGTGGAAATAGTCATACACAAGGCTCGTTTAACCTAAACTTCTTACTTAGCAGTTTGTGAAAACAGTAAGAGCCAGCCAGTTGCAGATGATAAACTGTCCAAGTCAGTATTCTCTAGGAAATATCTCCAAACACTGAAGCAGCTCCACTTTGCTCAGAGAGATATTTAGCTTGGATATGCTAAGCCTGCTGCTCATCCAAACTTCTGGTTCATTGCCAAGGAATCCCAAAATTTCCAGCATATCAACAGCAAAACTTACGAAATCACTACTCTTGGTTGTATTGATTGTCTTATGTTATTGAAGCCTTATGATTTTTTGATTGAATTAAAATCATGCATCTTCAAGAAGTTTCATAGAACTGGCACACGTCTTCCCAGCCAGAGCCATTTATGCCATTAATGCTACTCATGACAGCCCTTCTAGAGCCAGGGGATGTATTTGGGGTCCTTCTGTGTAGATCAGCCAGGGAAGCTGCAGCCTCTGTCTTTGATACAGATGCTGTGACTTTGTCAGTATTTGCTAAAAGTCTAAGACAAGCCAAGCTGTAATGCTGGAAAGAGTTAAAATTTAAAATTAGTCAAATTAAGACCTCCTGTCCACAGTAACATCCTCCATGAAAATCCATTATAAGAAGTTGTCCTTATTGTGAAGACTAGGATACCTCCTGCTTTGATAAATAAGACTGACATCATCACTGATGTTTAGAAAAAAGGTCTCCAGTATAATATCTAATATGTTTATAGCAGTCAACCATAAGATTTCACAAAGGTACAGGGCTTACAAGCAGTGTCCTTGTATCTAAAACGTAAAAGTTTTTCAACAGGAGTACATTCATACTGGAATTACTTTCTTTGTATGCTACAATAAATAATGAGCTGATTCTCCTATGGCATGAGAAATGCTCATGCTTTCATAGAATTTTTTCTGAGAGGGTCTGTAGTACAAAAATGAAATATTCATTATCACTAACCAGCCACTTTGGCTCAGTCTTGTTCTGCTGCTGATTCCAGACCTCTCCATGTCTATTAAATTCAATGCATTCAATATTTAAGTCGCATTTGAGTCTTCTTATTTCTCTTCATGACAGCATCCCTTCATTTCCATTCCATACTTACATTGCTTTATTAGGTCTGCTCATTACTTTGGATTATGTAATTTCAAATCCCTTACAAATATATTTTAAAGATTTTGCATTTTAGTTTCATGTTGAGGTTCTCTTTGGTTTTTTTTAAAGAAAAATCTACTGCTTTACACCCAATATAATCACTTTAGGGCAATTTCTGGCAGTACTCTTTTTAATTTAGTGTCTGCGTGCTAAACAAAGCATTAAACTTCACGCTAATCCAAACTGAAAAGTTAGAATTAGCAAATCTAGTATTCATATATCATTTGGTATGATTTGAAAAGCCACTCCTTTCCCACACTCTCAAGTCATCGAAACTCAATTTATTTTTCTCAACAGATTAGCAATCATTAGCAAATCACAATGAACTTCACTTCATTTTTGAATTTATAAGGAAACTTGAAACCAGAAGAACCATGAGCGGTTTCTTGAATGCGAATGCTTTACACAGCTGTAATGGGTAAAAAGTTGATGAGTAAGGTCTACAAACGCTATGTGGTGACTCAGAGTCACGCCAAGGTTTCTGACTAGGTAACCTACTGCTGCATTACGGCCCCTGGACTCCTGCTTGCACGCGTTTCTCACAGGTTCTGTATAGCACAGACAACATGCAGAGGGTCCTGTGCAATCCTTCACTCATCTCCCGCCTCCACCTTTTTCTGACATTTTACAGCAGGCTTCGAGTCATGATCTGAGGACACAGAAATACCTAACCACAAAGCTGAAAGCATTTGAGGAAGTGCCCATGGAAAAGACAAACGAATCAATCTGGAAAAATAGTTCGAATTATTGGAAAATGACAACATCAGTCTTTAAATACAATCCATCTCATGAAGTGTTGCTCCCAGTGACATTAGAGGAAAATCTTTACACAGAAAATGTGGATGCAACTGTTTTAAAGGAACAATTGTTATGAGGGCAGAGGAAGGCAAAAAAAGAAATCAAGGGCTCCTTTCTTAATGACAAGTGAATTCATAGCTAAGCATCTGCTCAGAGGAAAACACTGAAGTCAGATCTTGGCCTTGGTTTTAAAGTGGGCCCAGGGAGCGATATAAGTATTTTACAAGCAACAAATATGTGTCTAGTGACAATATCTTCTGCCTTGTTTCTCTCTCTTTTTTTCTTTTCCCTTCAGAGTAAAAAGTTTTCATCTGTTTTGTATTAGAACCAGGATGAGGCTTAGGTCAGTCAAGAAAAAACCCTCTGAGAATGATAGAGGGTTTGGCAGTTAAAGATCCCCAAATCTACAATGTGTGCCCAAACTAAAGTGGAAGATCGAAGAAAAAATTATAAGTTTTCAATCAATATGTCTTTCTTGTTGCTTTTCTATTAAAAAATGAACTAAAAATAAAACTTTTTTTTGTCATACAAGTCATCTTTACTTCACAAAAATGCTTCTGTATTTATGAATAAATCAGAACTCTTTATTTTAATATGAGAGTCGCAGTACTTGTTTTGTAAAAGGTGAGAAGATACTCCAGGAATGGGAAACACTCAACAAACAATTGCACACCTGAATGACCTGACAGAAGACTTCTATTCTGTGTGGGAATATACATTTGGAAAGAGATACTGGAATCAGTGGATGGCTGGAGTTGTTTTGGCTGGGGACGGTACTGTCAGCATCTCAGCTGCAGCGAATCTTTACTGCTCCACAACACGGATTTACACCAGCTGTGCAACTGGCCCAGGACCTGTCACAGGAATGGTGTTACCTCACCAATGGATGTGTTGGCTGCAGTAATGATATTCCTGGCAGGCTGATCCATGCACTGATAGAGATGTGACCTGGAGAGGGCGGCATGTCTGTCATTCTATCAAGAATAAATAAGCCATAGTGGAAACGAAAAACAGAAACCAAGGCCTGGGGTCAGGCAAAAAAATTGTCTGGTAAAACTTACTGAAGCCTGAGCTGCTAAAGAATTCAGAGCTAAATTTAGAATACAGCACTTTGCTAGAGGCATGAAAATCTCTGTCTGTTCACTGTTTTATTGACATGTAAATGTGTTTCAATGACTTTAATGTAAATTTAGCAAAAACATAGTGGATTTGTTGATATGATTCCAGACAATTGCTTTAATTTTCAGTGCTGTTTTTAGTAGCTTTGCTACTTACCTGGTTTGTTACTTTTGCTGGGGGTTTTTCTCCCCTCTCTTTTTTTCACTGTGAAAATCAAAATGCTGTTCTGGAGAAACACTAACTGCTATACTATTTGCTAAAGAGAAACATGGTTCTGAATTCTTCTGTTCTTTCCTTCTCAATAATTTCCAGCAGAAATCAGAAAGGGGAAGAGAGAAGACTTTTTCATGTGTGATGAAACTCTAATATTATAGAACCAGTTTTGCAACACATATGATACAGGAATGCGTGGGGGTTTTCCCTAAAAGATCATAAGTCTGATAATGCTTACTTGCTCTCAGGTTCCACTACAAGCTCAGCACATCTTTCTCTGAAAGCCCCTAAACTCTAGAAAATATTTAGTCCTAATTTTGCTTGGAAGTTTTGGATTTTCTTTTGTAAAGGAGTTGAAACTGAATAAAATATCTTTAGTATTCTCTTTCCAAGGGATTGCACAGAGAAGGCATCTAAGCAGAGGCCTGGGTGCCATGCACTGGGCACCAGAAGTTTATGGATGAGGAAGGGAAGCCGTGAAGAAGTGCTATCCCCTGATGACTTGGATAAGGTGTACAGGCGAAATCTAGAGACAACTGTTTCCAGGTCTAACTACGTCAGCATCAGCCTTCCGATGGAATATATCTGTCACAAACTCATAGAAAAACATCTGTCCAGACCAGGGTAAGGAAGAGAGGCCTCCAGGCTCAGACTTGGTTATCTCTTACGTGCATGTTTATCTCCATCCCCTTTCAGAAATATACACACTACAATCTGGACTTCATGCTCTAAAGCGACCTCCAAAGGCATACTAAGGTTGCCTTCTGGTGTAGAAAACAACATAGAATTACACAGGACTGTACTACCATTCCAGTACTTTTTAAATACAAAATTTGCTCTTACTGTACTAAGACAAGCATGGAAATTTGTCATTATTCCTCTTACCCTCTGGTATTTTGAACACTGCATAGTAATAAATCAAAATCAGTGCAGACTGCAAATCAGAGATGTAGTATCTCTTTGTGGGAGTGTAAAGTTTCGTAAACCATAGTAGGTGTCTAACTATGTTAACACCCCTTAAAACACAAAGAGTCTTTGGAGATGCAAAGCAAAGCAAAGTGATACTTTTGAAGAACTTTCATCCTGTGTTAAAACCAGCAATTCAACAGTACCCAAGATATTTTGATGCACCATTCATTGATTTCTTTTGAAAGGTGATTAATCAATCTGCCTTGCTAGGGTCAGTGTAGATCTACAAGACTTAACATTTTTTAAAAGCATTTAGATCTCTGAAAAGATTTGTTTGGTACCCAAGCTCATGCAACTTCATCACCCATAATTAAGTGAGTGTTATAGTAATATTCTGTCCCTCCATACAAAAAAATTAAGTAATATTGTGAATGTTTATCACAGACAAATTACCAAGAATTGATTTCAACAAGATTTTTAAAATGTTACACTGCTGTTAAAGCCTTATCTTCCTACAAGAAAAAGTATGCATTTGGTAGCTAGGTTTTAAAAACACTACTTTGCATTCAAAATTAGTCATTAAAAGTCTTCATCTTTTCTTCATATTCTTAAAATAGGACAGATCAGTGTCATATTAGGTACATCACAGAATAGCTCTGTCTGAGGCCTAAGCAAGGAATGTTGATCTCATTTGGAAATTTTATTTGTCAATAACAGGTAAGCAATTCTGTAAGTATGTTCACTTGAACCTAATAATAGAAAACATTTGCAAGTCAAAACACACTTATCAGCCAACCTTGAAAAGTGTTCACAAGCTTTTTTTGTCCTTTTGTTTATTGGCAATACAGTATCAAATGCTGCTTCTGACAGATAAAAAAATGACACATATAGTACCTCTGTGTAAGAAATTCATAAAAGCTGAAGTATTTTTAACTGAAGAATAAATAAGTATGGTAAGAACTAATATGGATAGCAATTACATCTAAAGGGTCATTTTGAATACATCAACTGGACAAAAATATGGCTGCAATGAAGAATATTTCCTCTGAGTAGGAAGTATTTTACATAGATTGTTGGTTTAAATCATTTTCAGAAAAGGGGAAAATCAGTGAAACACAGTTTATCTTTAAAGCTGTTTTGCTAATCTGCTGTATTTCCCTTTACAACATCTGCATTCTCAGCATCAACCGCACGCGGTCCAGTGCAGTCGTTAGCAGGTCTGACACACTGTCGGTGTTTATGATGTCATACTACAAGTTACCAAATATGGAAGTTTTTGAAGCATCTTGCCTCACGCTTAACTGAATATGGCAAAAATCAAGATGTTCATTGATCAATTTTAAGCAAAAATAATACACTTTACATGTTAAAATAAAAATAATCACATTAAAAAAAAAGGTCTCACTGTCATTAAATCTAATGTGAATAATAATTTCCTTCCGGGCACTAACTTTCTCAAAAGGTCCGTTGTTGTTTCTTAAGGTGACCTGAAAGTATTTGTCATGGCTTTTTCTATGAGACTTAAAACAATAACTTCAGAGACAGATCGAATGAGAGGCCTAGTCAAGAAAGCTGTCTTTCTTGGAAAAATACAGGTTTTCTTCTTCATTTGAAGAAAATCAAAATTATATCTCCACGTAACAAAAACATTTCAGAAGGGAAAGCCAAAATCTACCTAAATTATTGAAAAAAAAAAAAAAACTGCGATGTTTATTTCACTATTGATGTAGAGTATAAATTAAGGCCTCAGAAGAAGAGGGAAAGTGCATCTTTCAATTCGGCAGCCTTGGCATCAGAAGAAAGTGCTATATTGTTCTTCACACAAACCGTCCCCATTAGAGCTCAAGATGTTCTTTTCCTTTTAATCCTCATTTGTACCCCTTAGCCATTTGTTTGGAATTAAATTAGCTGCAATTTGGAAAATGTGGATGAAAGGTAGTGCATTGAGTAGATATCACATGTTTCCTGAATAGTGCCTGTTCTGCCTCTTTCACAGCCATTCATTGTGCCTGAAAGGGTGTAGTGTGTGAATTGTTGGACTGTCACTCTGCAGTGAAGTCTAGTAGCCAGTATTACCATGGAAACAGCAGGAAAAAGACAATTAACAAAATGGTTCTGATTTTCCTTATTTCTTGGGGGAAGGGGTGTTCATTAGCGATTTTTTTTGTTTTCTTTTGTTATTTTCCCCAAAGAAACACAGGAGTAAGGGAGGAATATTCTTGTTAAATTAGATATTGTCATCACTGCAGGCCTAGGAATGCATCAGAAATGTGTGTTTGTGCAATAAAATGTGAGCTCTTAAGTGTTGTCTAGTCTTATTCCTCCCTTTCCCATCACAGAAAAGAGGTCTCAAAATATTCTTAGGTGAGCGACTGTTAATGAGCAGAGCCTGTGAGTTTAACCCTCACACATTCATTGGACTTTTAATTAGTCCCTCTCAGAATCACTCCTATGACAGAAACACAATATACGCCTGAGAGGGGTTTAAACCAAAAGGGGGCTCTCTTTAGATTTTTAGCAATAGTTTAAAATCAAATAAGTTGGAGAGAAGGGCTGTGGGCTGCTGTAAAAGGCAGATTTTTCCGCCTGAAGGACATTCCAGTGCAGGAGTCCAGCTATAATTTCAAGTCAGTCAAGTTCACATTCTGCATCTAGAAGCCCATAAAACAAAGGGGAGGAACTCAGGCTCTTAAATACATCCTTGCCTTTAAAATTATTATTTCTCCATAACAGTGTTACTAACCTCCACAAATTGTGATTAAAGGAAAAAAAAACCTGACGCAAATTCTATACTAACACTTCATGTCAAACATTCCCAAAAGACTGAACTCCAGGTTGCGTTCATCTTGCATGGATACAGGGGCTTCAGAAACAAAATGAACTCTTCTCCCTGCTTATACACATGCAGTCAAGATCAGTACCATCCTCATTTTCATTTATTGATCCTTTCCATTGTAGAAGCAATACACATAGCAGAAAAACTGATGGAGAGCATTGCAATTAGACAAACTCTGCTTTTTTATGCTTAGTGGCAACAAAATTTCATGTGCTACTTGTAGGTTTCTCTAAAAGAAGACAGTTGTCTAACATTGTTTGCTAAACACACCCTGGAAATGTATTTTGTAAAATATCACAATATATATTGTAATTTATCCTGTTGTTAGAACAGATCTGTCCTGTATTGTGTATTTGAATAGCACCTATGCCTTTGGGAACAAGGACTCTCCTGGATCTCTAGACAGCACTGGGCAGTTATTAAACTATAAGAATAGTTGGGTTTTTTTAAGAAAGAGGTTGCTGTGAAGTCATACATTTGCTCTCTGAATAGCAATATGGAAAAGAAATTTAATTGCTTTGTTGTCCAGCAAAGTGAATTATTTACAGGAGTGTGTTGTATTCGAAGAAAGGTGAACAGTGCAGGAATAGCATGACAGAACACATGCTAAGGACATAGTGTAGAGATTTGGGATGAGTTAAAAGCAGAAAGGAGAATAACAAGTGGAAAAAAATTAGATGTAAAGTCCTGGTCACTGTTTGTCTGTCCTAGGTAAATACAACAGACCTCTGAAACAAACCACTAGAACAGTGAAGGGCCAGCCTAGGGAACAGAAGCTGAAGGCATGCCCTGCCTCAAAAGGTATACTCCAGCAGTATTGAAGTAGATGGCTAACAGAGGAAAAGCAGGAAAAGAAAGCTGTAAGAACAAAAGCTGAAGCAGCCATCAGGTTATCTGATTAATACGCTGTATAGTCTCAGACTTAAATCTGTGAAGTAGAATGATGAAGGGAAGACGGACATTTCTTTAAAGCATAGCAATGAATTAATGTAATGTTTTGCATTACTAGTTTACAGGAGAATCAACATGCATGTAACTGTAAGTGGAATTTAGCACTGAAGGAATACAGACTTATTTTAATGTTACATTATGGGCAAAATTAGTTTCTGGTTCTGTTTTTCAGTATCTGATTAAGGAATTTTCTTTAGTCTTTGAGCTCTGACCTAGCAGCTTTATAGCAATGTTATTAATACCAGCCATGAAATAGGCTATTGTTGATGAAATCAGTAAGCAATCTTGGCTTTAGATTATAACATAGATGTCAGCAGAAACCCAAGAAATGCAAAGAAGATGAAACTCTTTACTTAAGAGATAAACCATCCTACGACAGGCTTTTTTTCTCACTTCCCTTCGCTGTCATTATGATTCCAACAATGCTCCATTCACTCCCACAAACTGTTTTACTTTAATTATTGGTTGAGGTAATTGGTGTTTTCTTTGGGCTCAGCATGTTCTGTGCTTTACTTAGTCCTTAGCATTAACACTAATGCACTTGGAATCCAATACTTTGTAGGTTTTCCTGGGGTTTAACTTCTTCAGGAGCGAAGCACAGGCTCTGCCATCTTACTTAAAGATCACACAATCCAAATGATAAGAAAGGAGAGAAAGAGCAGGTAAAAATCTGAAGAGTTGTCATAAGCTTACTTTAGCCCTAGTCAAATAAACTATGTTTATTTGTTTGCTAAGTATGCAGGGTAATTAGGGGAAAAGTAATTAATGAACTTCTCTGGGGCCAGTTATGCCAAAGTATGTCCACATTTTGTGCCTAGTTGAATTGTGGACTCAAATATCCAAAGCATTCACAGACAACATTTCTTTGGGCATGTGTGAAAGCACATATTATTTAATCTGGTATGCATGTATGTAGCTATTCTCATAACTAAATGTGGAAATTTATATGAGATTGCTTAAGGCTGACTTTGTGAAAAGAGCCTTTAGGTTTTTTGATAATTCTACTTTGGCATATGTAAATCTTTCTCTCCATCATGGTCTTGATAGCCTTGATTTTTATTTTTTTTAAACATTATTTTGGACTCCAATGAACTCTCAAGTCTCATTAGCAACATACTGTCTGAAATTAATGTTTAGGTAGTTTAGATATCTTAGAATTATTATTGTTTAAAAAGTTCTGAAAACAAAAAGATAGCTATATTAGTGATTTGAAATATTGTCAGGAAGAGTAAAACAGCAAGAACCTTCAGTCTGCTATCATGGCCTCCCATGCACATGCTGGAGGTAAAAATTGTGTCAGTTTTGATAACACTTTTATTAACACAAGCTTCAGGAAACTCTTACCCTTCAGGTAAGTATCCTCTGCAGGAGGAAGACCTCAACCAGTCAGTTGGTTCTTGTCAATAGAATATTAACTAGTGGCAGACAGTTTTCAAAGGAAACTGTAAACTTAAATGTGACTTAAAATAATTGTTTTCTCCTTTCGTTTTCTTTTTTGTTTCTCCCAACAACACTGCACATAAAACACTTCCTGACATACTCTTTCCTGTTGGAAAAGAACATTGCAACTTTCCATGGAAATCTGTGCAGTGGTACCAGTCACATAATAGATGATCTCTTACAACATTAATTTTCTCATTTTTATTGTGAGTGGAGTAGCCCATTTGCTTCCACTGAGGAGGCACAGTGTGATTACTACAGCACTGTCAACTCAGTCATGAAGGAACATGTTCCTTCCACTTTGCATTTTGTAGAGCAGACACCTCCCAGGCCCAGCCATGGATGTGTGGGAAAAGTTCTTCATCAGTATTTAAAATCAAGTTCTCATGTGCACTAAGGCCATTTTTCACTACTCAGATGTAGGAAAGTGTCACGATGAGTAATATTTTAAAGCTCCTTTATAATGCTAGAAGTAAAGTAGCCATAATGTGAATGAGAAGTATTCCCCAAGGGTATGGATGAAACATCAAACACTTACAGAGATCTGGCCTGGATCCAGGAGAGGAGCTGATTGTAGAAGGATCACAAAGGTAGTTTTTATGTGTCAGTAGGACATATGTAGGATTCCATGCCAGCAGAAATCCAAAGACTTGCTGTCACAACCCTACCCACGGAAAGGAAAAAAAAAGTAAAAAGAAAAAAAAAAAGAGAGAGAGCTAATTGGAATTCTTCTAAAAACAGCCCATATTGTTTATTTTTGTGGAGACGCTGTCCTAACAGAAAACATTACCTGTCAAACGTGCTTCCAGCATGCTGCAGATTTTTATTCTTTTCTCAAAGAGCAATGCCACTCCAAAGCAACATTCCTATGTAATTATATATTCAATTAAAGTAAAGCTGCCTTAACAACAGCTGAGTTCTCCATAATTGTTTGATGTCATGAAAAACAAACTCCCCAGAGAATAATGAGTCAAAATCTGTTCTTTTCCCCCTCTTCCCCTCCTGGTTCTTCTGGTAGCTGAGGGAATCTTCATTTGGGGCTGCTCAAACAATGCTGGGCCAACTTTATCCTTGGTGTAATTTCAGTGGAGTGAGTGCTGCTGTATAGGTCTTTAATCTGCTCTCATTATTTTAAACCAATATTTAAATGTGCCACGAACAGTAATGTTAAAAAAAAAAGTCTGTAAAACTTTTATGGATCCGTTCTTCAACCTCTATCTAGGCAAAATCATGCTTTAAACAGCCATGATAGAATCCAGAAGAAATTTAGACCAGATATAACACTGTATTTAAAGAGTTTGTATTCATTCAATGCTACATTTATGGAGATGAAAAACCTTCTCATCCAAGCATAAAAACTTTGAGAAATTAAATTTTTAGACCAGTATCAACATTTGAACCTTGAGGTAATGTCTAACTGGAGACTAATATAAGTAGATTAACAGATTTTTTCAAAGTACAGAAGACATAGACAATGCCTAAAATTCAAACAATTTAATATGGAAATATTTCTCTATTTTAAAGGTTTGTTAGTAGTTATTTAGCGGGAAAAAAATAAATCTTTGTACACTGACATAAAATCAAAAGCAAAATTGTATAAAGTGACTTTTTATTTCATCTGAACCTGTACAAGAAATCACTTTTCAAGGCATGAAAAAATGTGTCTTCAGTCAGATTTTATATATTCCAGTGTTGGAAACTTTACAATTCTCTGCAGATCCTTTCCAGTCTTTCCAAGCTTTTTACCATTTGGATTTTTTCTGACACCTACTATGTCTGTTTCTTGATTTATTTTAAGCACATTTTTCCCTATCATAGCCCTCATAGCCCATTTTCCATTGCACAACAGTTTTGAAGACTATTGTCCTCACTTCTTCAGGCTGGAACCATTCCTCCATGAATCTCATATTTGGTTCATGACTGAAACTTTCATCTCCTCTCCTGAAGTAACTAAATTATCTCCTGATTATTCATTCCATACTGTGTAGTCAATGATTCCTAAATTGGGCATTTTCTACTGGGCTGTATTCCATTTCGTTCTCTTTTTCTTCAGTCTGCTATTACCATTTTGAATTCCAGTCTATTTTTTCCAGTGTATGTTAAAATTTCTCTCAACTTCATGATACTTGTGGGCTTACTACAGGTATCTGTCTACTTAGGTCATTAATAAAGGTCCCAGCAGAAACAGATCTGGACAGACTCCAGGAAAACAGCTAATTGTTTGCTTTTGCTTGACAGTGAATCACTGATAGATATACTCTAAGCCAAAAATCCTGACTTCCTCCCCTCACTCATGTGTATTTGAGCACCTACTGTTCAGAAGTGCTGACAATTTCCAGAAGTTTTAAAAGCCTTGATGTCTTTCACCTTTTAAAATCAAGACTTGCGCCTTTACTCTGGTAGTTATGTATTCCATATTAATTACTACACAGAGGCTGTCAGGCATAAAAGCTCATACTTTTTATTTATTGCTTTGATTACAATGTTCCATTTCTCCACACAATTAAACTACACCAGTACTTTATGGCCTTTAAAGAAGAGGATGGTGTTTCCAGAGATTTGCTCCTTTTCCAGGGTTCCTGTAGCCCAGTAGAGGACTTTGGCTATGAACTTTTATCCTATTTATTGTTTTTTATTTACAGAGAAAATTAATGACCTCTCTAGGTAAATTAACATGGAGTGAACATTTGTCAGCAATTGCTTATTGTGCAAGAGGACTTTTTCAGCACATGGCCAGACCTCCAGAAGGCACAAGAGTAAATGAAAAAGGAGGCAACAACAATATGATTATGAATACATTGCCGATTTGTAAATGAAAAGCTTTGAATCTTTCTTCCTTTTGTTTTTTGATCCCTTGAAGTGTAGTGCACATGGGCATTTCCAAGTAGATCTGGGCAGGCCTGCAGATAAATCAAAACTCAGACAAGCCAAAGACCTGGCTTTTCTCCATAAGCAAGAATACAAGCCAAGCTGCCAAAGTTGGCTGCCCATTAAAAAAATTTAAAAAAAACCAAACAAACAAACAAAAAAAAAAACCAAACCCCAAAGCAACAACAACAAAACCCCAATCCAGTACAAAATTCTATGTAATGACACATAAATTGAATGTGACGAGGAGGAAATCATACCAAAGGATTGTCTTTATTCACGGATATGAAACCAAGGCAAAGCTTGTAACTCAACAGGATCTCAAATTAAGCTTCCTTTAAACCAAATCTAAGTTCTGTAAATTTATATAATTAAAGTAGGATAACAGCAACTTTAATGTCAACACAATCAGGTCCCAAGAACAAGTAAATCAACTCTTTATTGGAATAAACAGTTCTTACACAGCATAGAATTACACCTTTTACAGAAAAGGAAGTTAGAGAGACACAGAAGGATGAAAGAGGAGCCTGTTAGAGACCTGATAATTAAAAGGGTCTTTTTCAAACACAAACAGAAGATTATGATTGAGTTAAAGAAATAGCAGTGCTTATATATGCACTTATTATCAAGAAAGATTCTTGTATTTAAGTAAAACAGTGCTTATGAAGAAAAATAAGATGGGCCATACACAGAAATATTTTCAAAGCAAAATGTTGTTCATGGATTTCCATAAAAAATTGTGGCTGTTTAGAAGTGTCCCTTTTAAATTATCATGGACTAAATCAGAGACTAGAACTAAAATGTAGCCATACTCTGAAAGATAATGGCAGTGGAGGCTGCTGTTGTTTATGCGTGCTGTTCACATTTACTCTGCAAATGTATAGTTCAGTTTAATTAGCATGTGATTGAAAAGTGTTGACGTCTTGTGTTCTGTGTTGCTAAAGGGATTTCTTCAAACTGGGGAAAATGTAAATTCCTTGAAGAATTGTTTATACTACCAGAATGGCTTTTAAGTCATTATGATGACAAGAATTAAAGTAGGCAGTCAACATAGTTATTTTGAGGATTTAATATAGTTGTGAACACAAGAGTGTAAATAACTTTTGCAAGGAGCTGAAGCAGACTGTGAAAACAGCTGTACAAATTTTTTATTTTTTAATTTTCTTTTAGTTTATGGAACAGTAGAGTTTAATTGCGGCTTTTGTCCCTTCTCATTTCTAGCAGCTTAAAATAAGATGAATAAATGTAAAAAAAGCTACCTCTGCTTCGAAGCCCTGAGTATAATTTAAAACAGAAAAGATTTTAAAATTTCTGTGTGATTGTTCTCTGAGCTACAAAACAGTAAATGTCTGTAGCTTCATTTGTTTCACAAAGTATATTTCTGATTCACTGTGGTTTTATAGGAGAAAAATATGGATTAAACTGTAAATCACACTTCTTTGAAGACCGTATATTTTAATTGTCTGCATGGCAGAGGCAAACTACTGTCAAAGGCTTGCATAGTTCAGAAAACTCTAGAAATAAATGGACACTGAAATTTCCACTCCACAGAAAGACTTGCAGCTTCAGAATCAATTTTATTCTGAACCAGAGCGAAAAAAAAAATTAAAATGTTAGACTGACATGTTTTTTCGGCTTATATTTTGGAAAAAAAAAAGTTTTTGAAGAATGAAAAGCATAAAAAAATAAAAATTCCTGTCATGACAATGTCGAATATTTTGCTATTTATTTTCAAATTGGAAATTAAATAAACAATGATTGGAGGGTTCTTTAGTTATGTCCTAACGTATAGATATTGATAATCATGAGCAGTATGGGAGCATGCAAGAGCCACTGGCAGCAGCTGCAGCCATCAAGGTAAAATGCAGAGTTTGGGGAGGTTACTGGCAAGCCCTCCTCATTTGTAAGGGTGACTTCTTTACTTGTCCACAACACTGACCCACCAATGTCCCAAAAATATCTCAATGGAGAAGATTTTTTACCTTTTTAGGCAGAAGATTATGTTCTGATAAAAATTAATCTAAACTGAAGTGTCCATCTAACTTGGGTCTGTTAAAGATTCTAGTCCCGACGTCTAAGACAGCTTCCTAAGCTTCCTTAGGACAATGCAGAATTATTTACCTGCTGCAGCAGGATGCTTATGATAGAAAAATTTTGGATTTGGTTTTTTTTTCACATTAGATCTGTCTGCTGAGGGATTTGGATCAATAGATGCTGTACTTTTATGCGGGTAAAGCTAGGTGAAATTAAACTCCCTTTAAATGTCAGAATAAACCATGTAGAAGAGAAAATCCCTTTTTGGTGTAGTAGCCAGATAATAATCCTTTGAATCCATTGTGTTCATTGTTGCACATCACAGTAATTGATGATGGTGTTGGACAAAAATTATTTTTCCTCAAATCCAAAGCTAACCTACGTCACCAAACTACACATTATACTAGCTAAGTATTATATTTACCAGGCCCTCTTTTTTTATTTTGGAATACCTCTGAATGTCTTTCTGCTTATGAGGTAAAATTCCTGCCACTGACGTACAGTGAACTGGAAGAGAGTTGAGTTCTATCCCCAGCCTTTTCTCCCATTTCCATCAACAGACACAGTGGTGGATGTTCTTCAATAATTCCTCTCATCAGTCATGTGGGTTTAGATAAAACTTCAGTGAAATCACAACTAGCACTACTCCCTCTGAACAAAGGGCAGTTCGAAGAGGCAGTGGGAAAAAATTAACACCAGGATGTCTTATTATGAGAACATAAATCAGACTGTGATAAAGGAGAGGGGAAAAGATATGGGAAGATAAGGGAAGCAGAAAAGACTGCATAAAGGATCAGCTTCCTCAACTAGTTCTAGAAAATGTGAACCCAGAAAACCAAGGAGATCCAGCCCCACAAAATCAATAAAAACTTCTATTGACTTGAGTGGTGTCACAGGTTCTTTTTATCCTTAAACCTTGGAGAGATACCAGGATAAGACAACTGCCTAACCACATGAAAGAAACTTCTGCTCTACCAAGTCTAAGATTAATTTAAAATTAAGGAATTTTGGCAAATACTTAAGTTACCCTGTATCTCTTACCTGACAGGCATATAATGAATAGCTTAACAAGTGATAAATGACTGTTCCAGGGTGAAAATCTATCCCAGTGCAGACAGTATTCTGATATAATTTTATCAATATCTTAGAAACAAAGATAGACACAAGCAACCAGTCACAATAGTAACAATTAGAAACAAAACTAATACTTTTTGTATTTGCAGCTACATTTTCTTTTGTTCACATAGAAGATTACTCTTTAAGGTTTGCAACATCCTTTTTAGAAGCAATAAAATCCCATCTGACATTTTACAGACATTAGCTTAGCTTCCAAAGGCATTTCTTAAAACTGCAAGCTTTGTGTGTCTAGTTCCTGGGGTTAATACTTTATATAAAATATACAGGATAATTCTTGATCTTTTCAATACATATTGAATTCATGAGGTTTGGAAAGTGAAGAAGGAAAGAAATCCTACCATTAATCTTTTGTGTTGTTCATTCTGACATGTCAGGTTTTAAAACTGGTAGATGAAAGTCCAGAGACACTTTAAAAAGCAGGTTGACTTTTACTAATATACTGAAGAAAGATAATCATCTGTCTTCAGCATCAGCCAGCATAATCAGGTGGTTCTGCTTTTCCTTCAACTATTCTAAGAGACAAACTATGTCTGCTAGGGAACATAGTCACCCATACACTGGTTCCCAAAAGGAATGGAAATTCAGACATATTTCAGTGTGGTGCAGGGATTGGCTTGATCTTGGATGCCTTACTGACTCCAGCAGGACTCATATTTAGGACTGAACAAATCACAATTTTTTCTACCGCAGAAGTATTCAGCCAAACTACTGGTTCCCACTGCATAGAAGTAACTAAAATTTAAATTTAGAGTCTTATCATAATATCAGCTTTTGTACCTGTACAACAGGAACAGATGGAGTATGGGAAAAATTTGAAGTGTTAATTGATTTTGTTTGAATCCTGTTACCCTCTGTTTGGTGTGAATTGTTAAGTTGTCAAAACATTAAGTTATATAAGAAATGGAGCAGAGAATAAACAAAAATATAATTCTGTTGATATCAGAGGTGTATCTTCAGCTAATATACTACGTTCACACTAGTTATCCCATCTCAGGCTGCTAAAAAATGAGCAGAAAAACAAAAGACCAATAAAAATTAAAGAAAAACCCTGTTCTCAGAAAATAGTTTTGCTTTCCTTAGAAAAGAGATAAAAATACAGAATTTCTGTTACAGGAAATTTGTGGAGTTCAAATATTTAACTGCATTTAAATAGGCTGAGAAAAAAAAAAAGTACAGGAATATGAACAGTATCTTGGGGTTTGACAGTTATCCCCCAAAACAATAAAAGGAGCATTTAGCTTTGTGCTTCACAAATGTAACTATTAGAAATTAAGATCTAATGTGAGGGAAGAGATAATTTGCTGCTCCTGTGAAGTCATGTCACCTTCCTCAGAAGCACACTGTATACAGAGTTTCGTGGATAAGGTTTAGAAATTATGGAGTAAGATCCTATACAGAAATTCCTGTATTTACATGTACCTAGGAAAATATCAGTAGAAAAGAGTAAGGCACATGGAAACCTCCCAAAACCTCTGACTGCATCCTATAGATCATGTATTTGATCATGAGTAGTTCAGATTATAATCGGAAATTAAACATCAGGAATTACATGGAGTTTTCTCGTGTCAAACACTCACACACTGAAAGCAGGAGGAATAAAATGAAGTGATAATTAACCAGGCTGAGATGAACACTTCTTCTACTATCATGTCTAACTTCAAGGCAATGCATTGATCCTTTTACAAAATATTAGAAACCAGATTTTAGGCCACAATTTAGCTCAAATTTATTTCTCTATTTAAAAATTAAGTTTCCCTTCAGGAAAATGACCTTCTGTCTGATTTTTTTTTACCTCCACAATAATACTTTTGACCTGTAAAAAAAATATGAATGTTCTTTTACACCACAAGCAAATCATGAAGTATCAAAGGTAGAAATCAATAATGGGGTTTGAGAAAAAACACTATTTTTTTGTATTTCATCAACGCAGACTAGAAAAATACTGCAATGACTATGGGCAAATATGTGGATTAAAACCCCATTGTCAGAACCACCCCAACATGTACTGCACAATATAAAGTAGAAGTCTTTGAAAGACAGCAAATCAGATGACCCTAGCTTAGCAAAACTGACCTGAGAAACAAGCACAATCAATTGAACTTTATACATATAAATTTTTAGGGGGTGAATTAGAACAACTTCAGGAATTTTTGTTGGTTTTGTTGTTGCTTGAAATATTTCTTATTGTTTGCAGGCATGTAAATACCTGAAGTGTCCAGCGTTTTGTAATATTTCTTGAATGACCCCTTTCCGTTGTGAGACCTTTCAGTATTATTCATTTTAACATTAATGAACAAAGAACGTGAAATATGCTGGCAATTTGCTTATTACCATGACTCAGATTATATGTTTTCATTAACTTTTGTATAACTAGTTTTATTTTCTTTTTTTCCTCTGGAAAATGCAAAATGAGTAACCTGTGGATCCCAATTACATGGGAAATTCCAGCTTCAGAGACACTGGTTGGTTCATAGAAATTTGTGGGAAAAAAGCACCATTACAAAGTAACAAGCATTTGTCAATTTTTGTGGGGTTTAATCCTAGTTCTGCATGTAGAAAAAATGCATTCATTCAATGGTAAGGACTATTCATTCTCTCCGTTTGTATCTTCTGTTCTTGAATCTTTTCCTCTGCAACATATCGGTACATTGCTTGCACTCCATAATGATATCCAGACCTTGAATCAGCTGATGAAGAACAATGTACGTGGTTGAAACAATCCTGGAAGCAGCTGGAATTGCTTAAGGCATTTCATAACTAAATACAGAATAAATAGACAGAAGTTTTCTATTACAGTGACATTCTGAAAGAGAAGAATCTGAAGAACCCAAGGAAGCAGACCTTCCTGTAACGAAGCCGATGCTGGAAATACACGTTCGATAATCTGCTGTTTATTAGTACCTGTTCTGCTACCCCTCTCCCACAACAGCCACGGCTATTTCGTGCTTCGCTCCCTTTCTCCAGTGCCAGATCTACACTGGACTTAGGGAAAGAAAGCTGCACTGGCCACACAACTCACATACCATGACTCAAGGTACATGTAGGGGATTCCCATGTTTTATGAAAACATGAGAAATGTATTTATTTTCCAAGGGAAGAAGGACAAACCACGCAATTTGTAGCCTTATTTCAGAATATTGTGATCACCCAGCATTGTGATAAAATAAATTAGTTAAAATAGCTATTTTTTTCTTTTGTAATGACCTTGTAAAATTACCTGGTTTAGAATTTTCCTCGTTAAACATCCATTTACATAGTGGGATTTTATAAAATGACATAACAGTTTGTTTAGTATCTGTAATATATTGCTGGATGAGAAAGACAATCATTACAATTTTCAGTGATATAGGGGCTTGGCTTTCATGTTAATTCTGACAATAATGTATTTTAAAATATTTCATCACTACTCTTATTGCTTATGGTGACACTGGTAAAAACTATCCATTTAAGGAAATGCTGAGACTTGGCAATAATAGCTTTTATAAGAAACTTTACTGACTGCAGAGAGACAAAAGTGAGTTAAATTCATCTGTATTGATAAAGAGCTACTGGCTTGAGTGGATTGACCACAGAGATGAAGTTGGCCCAGAGTGATGGAGAATAGTCATTTGTTGCCTTCTTACAATAGAATGTCTGACCAAAATAAAGAAAATCTTCCCCTTTTAATGGTCTAGCCTGGAAATCTCCACAGATTTCAATAAGTGCTCAAGTATCTCTCCTTTTCTCTGCGCTATGCAAAAACTGAAATATGTCAGGCAGAACAACTGTCTAATTACCAGTAGCTAAATGAAAATTATTCCGTGTCCTTAGTGCTAAAAATGGTTTTTACTTCAGTTTTTCTTTCAGATCTAGGCTGGTGAAAGGAAGGATGAAAGTGTGCAGAACAAATCCCTGTGAAATCTGGTTTTTAATCTGGTTTTATATCTGCCAGCTGACTAAGAGCATGTTTTCTCAGTTTGGGAAGATGAGTCAACTAACGTACTTTGTTCAGACACTGATTCCTATCCCAGATATTACATAAGGATCACTGCACTCTTACATAAATAGTCCTTACATTGCTAAGCACTGTATGGAAATTGTAAGGCACAGGACATTTTTAAGGACTGCAAGCATGTTTAAATATTTGTATAGTGTACACCTTAATTTTCTCTCATGAATATTCAGATAGTACATGACAAAATGTGATTACTGGCAATCTGTAACTTGATTATAAAAAATCTTCTTTTCAAGGTTTATAGGGTGGTGTGGTTTTTTGTGGTGTTTTGTTTTTGGTTTTTTGTTTGTTTGTTGGTTTGGTTTTTTTGGTTTGGTTGGTTGGTTGGTTGGTTGGTTGATTTGGTTTGGTTTGGGGTTTTTTTGAATGTAAGCACCGATTCCATAAAGGTAGTTTTAAAATTAGTGAAACGGAAGGCAACAGCAGGTTTTGGTGAGCCTGAGAAAACAACACACCTGCTGGATTACAATGCAAAGAGAAAAGTGGCAGAACAGGTTTGCCAGGAGAGAGTAATTGAGAAAAGCTTCTGTATGGATCTGAAGGAAATGGAGAACCAAAAATCATTTAATCCCATAGAAAGTCAGATTTCCTGTCTTTGATATTGTCCCCTTTAACACGAGATATTAAGAAAAACAAAGGAAAAAAAATCCTGTAGTTCTTTAGAAGCTGAAAGAGGAGGTTATATTGTTTAGTAAAATGCCAGCCAGGTATTTTTCCCCACTTCTGAGCTTTGGCTCTCATCGAAAGCATGACAAACGAAGCAAATGAACATGTGGATGTGCCTTATCACTTTTGTTTCCTGTTTCATAAGAAACTCTAAATTATATTTGTGAAAGAGAAGGGTGTGAATCGAGCAAAATCATCTTTGGTAAAATGTACCTTTTATATCATAATCTGCAGATTTTGTTGTTGTTGTTCAAGTGTTACAACTGAACTGCTCTTGGAGCTTTAGAAAATAGTTTAGAAAATAGCAAGTGCTCTTCAGACTCCACAAAGTTACCATAACTGTAAAGTTTGATCCTCTTTCTATTGAATGAATGCGAAACATTACCTGAATTTCACTAGAAACAGAGCCACACATTCACTGACATGAATTGTAAGGCACTTTCTTGAAACTCTAATAATTACATTAGTGATATCCAGGGAGATCTTCAGAGTTTGCCTTGATAGTGAGGATGTAAAAGAACAAAGCTAGGTCTCAAAGGAACTGCACGTATTTTAAATACTACAAAAGACATGTTTTAATATTTCAAAAGCTCAGGGGAAAAAAAAAAACAAAACAAGTAAATATCTTTTCCAAAAAAGAGAGATGCATGCCGATTTTAACACCCTGCTCAGTGTGATAGAGGATACTTTGGGAATTACATCCTTCTAGAAAGTCTCTGTCACCTGCACAAAATGGACTTTCATGGCTTCCTGCCAAGGATGCCAAGCTGCTGATTTCCTATAGAAAAGCTGTGTCCAAACCAAAAACCAGGGAAAGCTTGAACATGAAAATATGGAAATCTTCAGTTGTACAATCCTAGTGGCTGCTTCCTGGACCTCCTGCTTGATAAATTAATTCAGCTGTGATTGAAGAAGGCATACAAGGCAGTTAGAGCAGTCAGCAAAGTGCTGCAGTCAACGTAAAAACATATCAGTAATTCTGAGGGGAATTAATCACTAACATGAGAAATTATCAATAACTGTAACACCAATCTTTGACAGAATAAAAGTAACTAATATTCTTATATTTCATTTTAAAGTGAAAGAAAAATAGCCCTGAGAGGGCAACCTGGAGCGAGTTAAGAACAAACTGACATTTTCCAAGCAAATAATTATAATTTAACTGCAATATTGTAGAGGAAAAAAATATGCATTGTATTTCAATTTGAATGCATAGCATATACACTTCATGCTTAATAGTCACTTTCAGTAACAAAAATAAACCAATATAAAATATTACCCGAGTGCCCAATGCCTCATGAAGAGAAAATGGAAAGAGATTGTCTAAGATTTACATTAAAATATCTATAATGAAAAGTAATAAAAATAAAATGTAATAACATGATTTAGGCTTCTTTTACACTAACTTCTGAATATTCTTATCTTTCCAGATTACAATAGCTGCAAAAAGGACTTGAGCCTTCCATGAAGGGTTTTACAGCAGATGTGCTGCTGATGCACAAAGCAGGCACGCAGTGATACACAGCATTGCCTTTAGATATGTCTGCACTGCAGTCAGGTGTCATTGAAACCTCAGTAGCTTAGATACTGTGAGGAACAAAAATGTGGGAAGTGGACTTCAGCATAAACTACAAAAGTTTGCTTGAGATTCAGGGTATATATTTGACAACTAAACCCCACACTGTTTAAATCACTTAATTATAGTATAGCCATGCTCTGGGGTAAAAATACATCGCATTCACAAACTGGAATCTGCAGCAAAATGACTGTGAGTCTATTGTCTATTTGATACTGAAAGGGCCAGCTACTACGAGAGAACACCGGGAAGTTCCTCCCACCTAATTTTAAGTGTCAAGATTTAATCCCCTCAGACTCCCCACACAGCCTAGGCACATCCCGAGGTGTGTCACTTCACTGCTTGCACTTGCCTGCATTGCAATGGACTGAATCACACTCTGCAGGTGTTTAGTTTTACCCCCACCAACCAAGAAGAAAATCCTGGGAGTCTTGTTGCAGCCTTGGCTATCTCAGGGCAAAGTAACCGCACACAGTACAACAGCATAAAGCTTTGACAATAGGAGTGTTCAGTAACAGCTGAACAACCCGAAATGGGTGACAGGGAATTCGGATTCAGACTAAGGGTCAGGAAACTGTATAAAAGGATTCAAATTGTATTGTCAAAAAAAAATGCATCTGTTTACTTGCACATTCCTTTTTCTTTTGTTATGATGTGTATATAACTGAAATCCAATGCCTTTTCCTACAGGAACTGCTTCCTTTGCTGTGGGTTAATTATCCTACAATCACAGTGCAAATTATCCAAGTGAGATGGTGACATGTTTTAGTTCTTCAAATTCCGGACAAAGTACCTGGGATGTAATCAACTGAACACAATGCCAGTGCAGTCTAGAGGATTACACCACTAATAGATTTGACTACTAACTCATAAAAAAGTTTTATCTGTGAATAAACTGTGACTTATTCCTATCAGAACTGCAGATGTTAAAAAAAATCAGAGCATGAAACAACACAGAATGCATCTTTCCAAGTGAGGTGACAACAAGCAGAAGGTTGCAAATATTGGCTTTCACTTCCAAAAGGTGATGAGTTCCAAGTTTAGAATCCATATATAAAGAGGAGGAGATGCTCTAGGAAGCAAATGCAAGGAGATTCAGATCAGTCTGAGGACTTGTATGTACTTCAGACTTGGGGAAAGACTGCATATTCAAAAGTTGGTTCATTTTTCCCAGATACAGAAAATGATCTAGTAAAAAGATAGTTCTCTCACTTGCAAATACTGCCTTTTCTGAAAATTTGTATGTGTGCTATAAGCTGTTAGCTCTTGTAGCCATCCTCACCTCACCTAACATTAGCCAGCAAAGAGCTAGAGAGCTAGATATCTGCTCTGAACTGGTATTTGTCCTAAACAAAACCTGACAAAGTGGGGGGAAAAAAACAAATAATTTGATGACTTGTTATTTTTGGAGATTAAATTCCTGACTTCCTCTAGTAAAACTCTGTATCTTCTCACTGATTTACACAGAGATCAGTCTACTATGCTATTTCCGTGAAAATATAGACCAATCATAAAGTTTGAAAAAACCTTCATCTTCTGTTTTTGACTTCACAATCTGAGTCACATATGCCCAGATATACTTATGAAACCATTCAGTCTCTAGTTTTATACAGTAATATGCATGTTCTAGTCTGCATCACAACATGCAATGATAGAGTTACGGCTACAATAAGAGCCAATATTAACTGGTAAAGAGATGCACATCATAACAGTTTCATGAAGGAAAAAGAGAAAATATTCCCATCTTAGTTTGTTACTAAACTCCTCCAGCTGGTTTTCTTGGCAAGAAGTAGCAGAAGAAAAGCTACGTGGAGGATGCAGCTTAAATTGACAATCTTGAAAATGTAAATCTGCTTGCAAAAAAATGCACAAACCCTATAGAAAAACTGGATTCTGCCAAGTGATTCATTATTTTAATGACTTCCTGCTCTAATGCACTTCCTCTCTTTCCCTTCTTGCAAACTGCTCTAATCCCTGTTAAGGATTTAGCCTTACAATGGAGCTTTTATAACTTTCTGGATCCTTGTCATGTTGGCATACGGGTCATTCCCTTTCTGTCAGGACAAGAAGAAGGTGAAGAACAGTTGTCCTGTGGGATAAGGAAAAGTTCAAAGAAGAACTGGCCAAGTATTGCTCTGAAATACAGAGTGAGTTGGTTTTTTCCCTCAGGAGCTGAATGCTGGCAGGTAGCAAGCGTGGAGAAAACCTGAACATGTTTCAATGCTATCTCTTCCAGCAGATGTCACTAAGAGGCAATGCTGTTTATAGAATGGCCAAATTGGAGACAAGCAGGTATTTTTTAAATCACAAAAGTATGGAAAAGCTTTTCTTAGCTATCAAAGAAATGTTTCAACACTGAAACATTTTTTTAGCTCCCAAATAGGACTTTACTTTGGATCCAGGTCTGGAAATAAACTCCTGGTTTCCACTACATTTCAAAGGTTATGGTAATATATACTTTTTACAGGAAACTGCATGGAGATCAGGAGACAAGCTGAGTGCCATTGCTAAGGAAATAGTGAAGGTTTAAAACAAATAAAGGTTTCTTAATCTCCATAAATTGTGTATTTCTAAATAAGGAACTACAAGAATTTCTGAATGCTGCAAAGACTTAAATTTCTTACAGACATAAATTGTTGTTATTATTGTTATTATTATTATTAAGATTAAAAATCTCCAAATAGTTGAAGTATAGAAGAAGAAAAAAATAATGGATTGCCAGGTGAATATCATGCTTGTGTAATCTCTCTAAGACAAAGAACACCTCTGCTGTTTGGCTTTGCAGCATCCAGCACACCGAAGTCTCAGCCCATGACAATTACTCTGGTGTTGCTGTGATATCTATTAACAGGGTCAATTGCAAACAGAAGATGGCCCATTGCGCCAGGTCATGGATTAATCCCCATATGGTTTTAATAAGAACGAAGCATAGGCTGCACTTGTATTTGCTATTGTCCAATCTTCTCTCCTTAGCAGGCACATGTTTTGCATGAATTGTTCGTGTGTTTTAGTTCATGGGCAGAGTTTGAGGTCAGAGATGTGAGCAAGGAATGCATGGAGAAAGAGAGCAAAAAGGTTCCAAGACAAAGCTAACACTTTCTCCTCCAAAGGAGGGGAGCCTGCAGCCCCAGCAGTACAGCCAGATGCTTAGAGGTCTGCAACAGAAACACCCAGCTAATGGTGCGAGAACTGTGTGAACAGATGGTGCTACAGCACTTTCATATTCCCCACATCTACACCCACCACCACCTGCTGTCTAATCCCCTTCCACTATTCAGCTTCCTAGTAACAAATTATTACATTCTCACCTTTTACTTGTTTTCATATCGCATCAAGCCCAGCTATGCTCAATGTGGGTTTATACTACAAAGCTTTGTATTGCTTTAGGATTCCTGACTTTCTGCAGCTGTGAGAGGAAAGGCAGGCCCTCAGCTTCATTAAAATATATATATCCTAATGTGCAAGAATCTTCTGCTCCTTTAAAAACATATGACAAAGCACGTATTAAAATGGAAACAGCAAAATATGTTATAAGCATGCTATGCAAGGTTTACAAGCTTACTGTCTGATTTGTGCTGTCTGTAGCCTCACAGCACTTTAATTAGAAATGCCAAAAACCGTAAAGATGCGTTGAAGAACACAAATTCAGTTGCTCAGATTTTTTTTTTTAACATGGGCATGGTCCTGACAAACATCTGTGTCTCATCAAGAATTTGTCTTCAGAAGGAGGTCCTTAGTATGCCCGTAATTGTGGGTTATGACTGTCCAAATTCTGAAGACTGCAAATGTCAGCAGTTTGTAAAAGCACCACAGCCTCTCAATTTTAGAAAGGTCAGTAGGACCCTATCACAGTCAAATGTTCTCTGCAGGCTTCATAATTCAAACCTCTATTATTCTTTGCTCTCTGTTCCTCTTCCCTATTCCTTTTCCAAACACCCTGGATGAATAAAAGGATCATCATTTCAGTGGAATGCAGCTACCCCTTGGATGGAAGAAATCAGTTCAGGGCCAGTACCACTACAGTACACAACCATTTCCAGCAGCCAAAATCTGCCCTTGGACACAAGTCAGTGGAAATATGCACGTTCCGTGGTAGACTGTGGCCCCAGAAGGAGAAGCAAAGACTAACAAGAGTAACTAGAGCACCTGAAACTGCCAGAGGGATTTAGGTTTTCAGAATGCATTTAACCCAATTTGGCATGTGGTCAGGATACGAGAAGCAAATAGCTCATTCCTTAAAAGAGCTGGTTCTTTGTTTAATATAAATATCCGTGATATTAGCTTCATATCTTATTTGCCAGCTCCAAAATAAAAAGAAAACCCAGTTTTCATAATGATAATATATAAGAACTCTCGTTGTTTTGGCTCATCGCAAATCATGGCATCAACGAAACCACCAGATGCAGTTTCTCCTTGAGGGTTCCCTGCTCACTGGCCTGGCCTTCGGACCTGACATTCCTGAGGAGCGTTGGTACAGTACGGGTAAGATGGAAGAACAACCTTTCAGGAACACAGAGCTGCCTCTGATTCTGCCAAGCCACTGGAGAAGCACACCCCTGCAGAAGAGACTACCCAACACTCCAAGCCTGGACAACACATTGCATAGTGACAGAAAAGGACTGGCAATGTCCATATTATCAAAACTGCAGCCTGGAGCATAACATATACACTACCAAAATCCTGTTAAATTGGATAAAATAGGCTCTTTTGCTTAATAATTCCGTTATTATATAATAATCAAACCCTATAGTAATCCTCATTTTCATTATTTTTTTTCTCCTCTCTGCAAAGCAGCCATTACAATCCCCATTCATTTAAAGTCTCTACCATGCCAATGCTTTCACTAGTGTATCTGCTTATATCTGTGCATAGTCCCACTGATGTCATAGAAAGATTATAAATGAAATATGGAATTGCTTGACCAGGGTCTTCTGAGAATGTCTAGTATTTGGCCTCTAAAATATTTATAACTGTTCATAACTTCTAATAAGAAGGATAGACTCTCTAAATGGAGCAAACTTTTCCTGGGGCATGAATATACATGTTTCTTCATTCTTCTTTGAAGCAGATTTTTAATTTTGTATTTTGTAATGACTGTATGCTTTCAATTTGAAGAACTATAGAGTCACTTCTACGAAAGTTACCAAAAGTCATTATAGAAATCATACTTTTTGCCTGTAAGCAGTTTTTCCGCAGCAGTCTGTGTCTTTAGTGCAAGACAGTCTCTAACAATCTTCAACTTTAAAAGTGATGAGCTTAGATTAAGCTGCTAAAGGTGACTCTTAGAGGCAACTCATCTGCTTGACTCTCAAGAAGGTGAAGGTGGCCCAGTAATAAAACCCTGACCCTTTCCAGAGTGCTGGGTGCAAGCTTTCCCACTTTTCTTGGTACTTAGGACCAGTACCTCCTTAGTGCCTCACCTTTGTGGATCCCATTTAGAAGTGTTTAGTTCTTTCCATATACACAATACAGAATGGAGATGACCAGCTCATCTTGTGAAAACAGCACACATATATAACCTATAGGTTTTCCTGGTAACAGAAAGCAAAATTTAACATCTCCATTTTAAAACTGAAAGACTCAGTTCATAATTTTATCTTTAAGTTGTTTTATGTGAGGAAATATTTGGACAATTTGAATTGTGTTTTCTGAACTGTTCCCCATACAGAACTTAAAATTTTCATGGCAAAGAAACTTTATGCTTGAATTTAAAAGAGAGATCATCGTACATTTTTTAAAAAACATAACAGTGTGATATTAGTACTTGATACAGAAATAATAAAACAACTGACACAAAAACACACAGTTGGATAATTCTAAATACGCTCTTAACTTCATAGATAAATTCCTAGATGTACAACCACAAACACTGTAAGAAGTTGAAATTCCACCTCTGCTTTTTAAGATACAGTATTTCAAGACTAAATCCATGTTAGAGGCCAGTTCTAAATCTTGCATTTTTCCTTACCAAGGACATATCTTGACCTCATTGTTCCTTCCCAAGACTTGGCCTTGATATATGCTATTTAAAAAGCAAACAAAGAACATGAACTTGTTCAAACTCTGGGAATATTTCAGCCTACAGCTCAGCAAAAAACTCTTCTCTGAAACCAATGTACTTCTCAGGACTATTGAGAATTGACCAGAGGGGCCAATTAGCTGTTGCAGTCTCACTGATTCTGTGTCAATAATTTATAAATTTAGAGAGCAGGCAGGTTTTTGCTGCTGGTTTAAAATTGAAGTGCTGGTGCTTACAAAGTCCATGCCACTCAACTGAACTCCATGGACTAGCACATACACAAACCCACTGAAGATCTAACACAAATAGGTACATCATGTTTTCAAGCATATTCTTTCCTTCCAAAATCAAAATTTAGTTCACCATTGAAAAAACATTAATTAGATATACATATTTTTTTGAAAGTGAAATAGCTACTTTGTTTCTTTTATCTTCACAAACAGTTTGGAAAAAGCACAGATCAGTTTAACATCAAAGGCAGGCACCTAAAGAATCTGCTTTTTGCCTCACAGCAGCAACAGCCAACATCTTAAGGCATTTTTGGTCCCCTTCAGATTGCACCCTCTGGTTTTTCTGACTATATAAGAAATAAATTTACGTCTGATGCCACAGACTGTCTTTGTGGCTAATTGAGAATGATTGAGAATGTTTTATTGGCCATAGAATATAACTGTGGTAGGTGACTGTGTCCATAAAGGCAGAAGGCAAATATCACAGGTACCAGAGCCTTCATGGTCCCACTGAATTCACTTATTTTTACCATCTGCTGAACAAAAAGTTAATCTACTTATTCACCAAAAATGATGCAGATTACAGTGCATTCTGGGGTGCAAAATCTGCCATTACCTAGCTTGGTTGAGTTTACTCACTCATTTGGCAGAGGTCACTAAGGGTATCTAAACCAAAGATTTTTAGACTCTGCTGCACAGAAAATTTTCATTTTGGCTCCAGAGCTGGCTGGGCACACGCTGCTGCTCTTTCCAGCTGCTGCTGAAATCTCCAAACTCACTTTTTTGCCAGAGTATGTCTAAAAGCCCATCAGTCTTCCATGCTGATCACTTGAAAACCAATTAAAGTGTATTCATGCATTCCAAACATTGATTTTACATATGGACAATAATTGTTTTTTACCATTATTCAGGATGCTCTACATTGACAAATATGACAGAGATCCACCCTTACATCAATGGATTAATTTAAAAAAATATATATCCAGAAGCCTCATGCAAGAATTAAGGTAAATAAGTTCCCAAAATACCATTTATTAATATTACATATCTGCTTATCGTAAAAAGACACTGCAGGAAGCAGTTTTCAGGAGGCTCAGGGAAGAATGTGCCCACGGACATGCAGTTAATGGGGTCCAGTACAGTATAATTGTGTTCTGAGAGAGTTTCCATTTAATATCAGCCAAGAAATCTTGGGTTTCTTTAAATATGTGATCTGATAAAAACTGATTTAGTTTGAAGGCACAGTAAGCCTCGTCTGAAGCTACTGTATCTGGAGGTCTCTGGTGAAATGTCTCTGGTTATTATGCACAAGTTCAGGATGAGACCTGGCTAAACTCATTTTCATGAGGTGTAAAAATAATGCATTTAACTCAGTGCACCACTGAAATCCTGGCATTGCTGACTCCACAAAGATTCAATTCATATTTCAGAGTTAGAAGATAAATTTGCTTTAAAAAAAAAGTAGTTGGCTTTTTTTTTTTTTTTTTAAGAGAGCTTGATGGTTTTAAGGCTATGTCTTTTTCCATCAAAATCAAAAGTTAACTTGGAAACATATAAGAGACTGTAAATTAAATTTAGTGAATACCATTTTATGATCCATCCTGATGCATGTAATTGCCATAGGTAGAAAATACATCTGTGGTGAAGAACTGGAAAATTGGAACATTATGGAGTTTCCACCAGGCTCCCTTGTTAGTGAATCTAAACTAATCTTTAGTGAATTCCTGAGAAAGCATGAAGAGGTTTCTTCTCCTAAAAAAAAGTGCTGCACAAGTGAAAATGGAGCCAGAACAGACAGTGCCACTTTGCTTTAAGGATTTGGATATGTTATTTAATTTGATTTCTGCAGAGACAAAACTAAACAATGATGGCAGCTGATTCTCTCTGGAGTATCTGGTAATCTATATTAAGTAAACTTAATACAGAATGTAAAACAAAAGCCTCTGAATGAAAAGTTGTTCCGAACTGGTGGTCAAACTGAGTTATCTGGAGAGATTCACAACACATAACACTGGAGTTAAACTATGGCTAAGGTTACCCTCCTGTAAAAGCAGTATAGTGTATCCCTACGTGATATGATTTTAAATTAACCAGCCAAAAACCTGCAGCCAGTCAGCTTTGGCAGGACAAAGCTTAGTGAGGTCTAATCGACCTAGGTGTTTATCCAGATTTTTTGGACAGATCTTTTAGGCTAGCTTAATGCCATGCTACTAACTTCTTTTAACCCTTCTTTGATCAAGCTAGCCCATGGAGTCTCCCAGGTGATTTTTAGTATTATATATCATGAGTAAGGGCTTCAGAAGGACAGAAATGGGACCAAGGCCTCACACCACAGAAGACGGAAAGGAGGACAGAGAGGAAAGATCTCCCTTTTTCATGATGTCACCTCAGCCCCTCTCTCACAGCACAGTGGGACACTGTGGTGACACCCAAATGACCAGGCCCAAGCGGGCAGGATCCTCTCTGGTATGAAACCACCAGAATCTAGACAGGGTCACACACCACAGAAGCACTGTGACCCTAATGGTCTACTAGTTCTACCATATACGAAGGATAACTGGAGGCTTTAAGGATTGTAGTCAGCAAAACAAACTATACCTAATTAGAGTGCCAGGGGCTGGATGTTTCTAACCCTGATTCCCCATAAAAATCTCTCATGGATTCACAGGGCTTTGTTGTGATTGTATGTCTGTACCACAAAATTGTTGGAGAGATAACTGTTTCAGCATACTCGTTCAAAGACACAAGACCTATAATTTTACACCAAATTGGCTCTAATTGCCAGCAAAAGCACTGCCTGTGCTGAGGCATTCTCTAAGGGCTTGTCTTCACTGCACAGAAACTCAGACCCTCCCACTGTCCACAAAGTAAAACCCTCTGACCTAGGGCTTTAAATATGGACTAATTTATCTGGCTAGGATTACCTGCTGAGAAAACCACTGAGCACTAATGATCTGTCCTTTCCTCTTCCCAGCACTGAAAAGCAGGCTGCAGAGCATGGGGCCAGATTCCAAGTAGAATGGGTAGAATGAAAGAAGTGGAGGGAGTTGTCTATAAAGCCACAGGGAGAAATTAAGATAATGGAGAAAGGCACCAGAATACAAGCTGCTGGTAGAAGTTGCTGAGAGGAAAATGTTCTGAGGCACCAAAAGGTATATTTGCAGTTTTAAAATAACTTTTCCAACTGCAGGATGGGAGGAACAGTCCACTGGTCAGACCATTAGAAAATCTGGATTCAAGTAGCTGTTCTGTCACAGATTTTCCTGAGGCAGTCGGTTGGCTTCTTTTATGCCTCAGAGACACAAAATGGAGCTACATTGCCTTTTTTCACCCATCTGCAAAATTGGGAAGGACAGTTCTTCACTACTTCACAGAAAACACTACAGACTTTAAATTGCCCTAACTCTATGGTAACAGGAGCTGTAGAAGCACCTAAGCCAACATGGTTTTTTCCTTACTAATAAATATAATTTCTTTTAAGAAAACTGCTTTTTCCTTTCCTATTCATGAATTTCCAAAGAGAAGATACCTCAGTACTCATTAATATCCGCAGAGTACAAGTTTTAGTCATCAACAGTTTGTTCTAAAGTGAAACTATAATAATATGAAATTCTTTACTAATATAGGGAAATTACAGAAACTTCTTTCAAATATGGAGTCATAAACCCAAAGTTCAGATTCTGGAAGTAGGAAATTGCTGATGACAGAACATGCTGCTCTTCATGGCACCTTCCCAATGCTGCCTTTTCAATGTCAGCTACCGAGCATCACTGTCTCAAGGTTTTCTATAATTATCAGGAATTCTCAAAGAGAAATGAGAATGATTTGAGAATGGCATTATTCATGCTCGTAGTCTTGTGTGAGCACAGGAAGATCTCAGTTCCAACGAACAGATAAGAGAATTAGCAAAGGATATAATGATTAATGCAATGTTTGTTTTGGGACAGTTTAGAGTGTCAGAGAAATATGTGCCAGAAAGCAGTGGTGTGACTGGAACACGAAACAATTTAGGGCACTGTGGGTTTTGGTTGGGTTGTTTTAATCTAAAAAGATGATCATATGCCATCCAGGTCACATAAATCCTGATTTCATGTTTCATTTTCTTAGCTGTTTGAAGACTCAGTACAAGCCTGGAAAGAGTAGTAGGGTAGTTATTAGACTTGAACTGTTGTGAAGCATCAGAGAGAAAGGTAGATAAAATAATGGAAGAGGGATTTAGTCCTCTGGAAAAACATCTAGACATGTGAGTCTTTTTATTTATCGAGAGAGAATAAAACATTACGTTCTGGGATGGAATGAAAAACAATGGCTAATTGAATAATATGTTAAAGCATCTCTTAAATGGGGGATCCATGCTCACTGAGCATGCAGAACAGAGAGAACAGAATTTCCTGTTTTGGTTTTGCTTGCAGCTACCGGTGTCAGCCAACTTCCAATAGTCAGTGGCTGTGTGTCATTTGACTTGAAGGAGACTTGCATCAGGCCCTAGGCATCTAAATTAATGGGGTACATCAACAGCCAATTTTGCCCTTGCGCTGTTGGAAAATGGATTATGCCATTTAACTTTAATAGCTCTGAAGTAGTTTGACAGCCTCAGATGAAAAAGAAATACATAAATGCGGAGACAGAAGTATGAAGTGGAAACTTAGTCAGGATTTCTGCTTTCTTTGTGCTACTGATTGTTTCTATCAGGCAGTTGGTGACCCATTATGTCATTCTAAACCACTATTTATCTTTGCATGACTATGAAAATGACAATACTTAAGGTAACTTATTTATAATAAAACATTAATTAATGCTTCTTTCTTCTAGACGGCCTTATTCTCAAATTACCATCTCTAGGTTGTAAAAGTCTACAAGAAAAAGGGGAATAAATTAAAAAAAGTCAGAGTTTTCACTTGTTTTTCACCTCTAAACTAAAATGAGACAAGGAAACAGCAGAAATCTAATTAAGTTTATTTCACTTTTCAAAAAAACCCTCAACTGATTTCCAGTCAAAAATGAACTATTATATAGCTAAAAGGGCTGGAGTCTTAGCATGGCCAGTTGTAGAAGAAATAACCTTCCTGATTCTGCATTTCTCGTTCTGCACATCTTGACATTAGGCAAGAAGACACATCTCCCCAGAAATCCAGAGACTGGAGACCAGATTAGTTACTGAGGCAGCCGATGCTTCACGCCCTGGAAGGAAGCTCTGTGCTCCCTTGGAGTACATTTCTTCAGTCAGGTATAGGTGAGTTTCCTCAGTTTTAGCTTCAAGTATATCCCAAAGCATTGCAGGTGCTAGCTGGGAACACAAGGTTCTTCTCCTCACGATAGAAAAAAGCAAAGTCCTGTGTGCACTCCTGGCTAAGGTGGTGGGACCCCGTCCTTCCTCCCAGAATTACTGAAACAAGATATTATGAGCATACCCCACTCATTTTTCTTTCCCTTGGATTCCTCTGCTTTCAGCTTCATAGACAGCCCAGAAATAAAGGATCAGACTTTTTACCAGTAATTCACTGATATTAATCACACTTAGTTTCAGACCAGGATCTGTGTGTACTACAGCACAAAACTAAGCTTCAGACCTTGAGATCCAGCCCAGCCTGGACAGGCTGGATCAGTGGGCCAAGGCCAACTGTACAAGGTTAAAAAGGTGAAGTGACAGGTCCTACAGATGGGTCGCAACAACTCCAGTCAGGGGGAAGAGTGGCTGGAAATCTGCCCAGCAGAGAAGGTCTTAGGTGTGCTGGTGTGCTGGCTGATAGCCCGCTAAACACGAGCCAGTGTGTGCCCAGGTGGCTTGTACCAGCAGGACCAGGGCAGCGACCCCTGTACTCGGCACTGGCGAGGCCACGCCCTGAGTCCTGTGTCCAGCTTTGGGCTCTTTACTGCAAGAAAGAACCTGAGGTGCTGGAGCGAGTCCAGAGAAGGGCAATGAAGTTGGTGAAGGGTCTCAAACAGAAATCCTATGAGGCACAGCCAAGGGAGCTGAAGTTGTTTAGCCTGGAGAAAAGGAGGCTGATGAGAGACATTGTCATTCTCTACAACTTCTTGGAAGGAGGTTGCAGCAAGGTGAGGCAGGCAAGTAGTGATAGGACAAGAGAAAACAGCCTCAAGTTGTGTCAGGGGAGGTTCAAGTTGGATATTAGGAAAATAAATCTTACTGAAAGGGTGGCTAAGTATCGGAACAGGCTTCCCAGGGAAGTGGGGGAGTCACTATCTCTGGAAGTCAAAACAAGACAAATTTGTCAGAAAACAAGTAGACATGGCACTTCTTGATATGGTTTTGTTGACATGGTGGTATTCGAACAAAGCTTGGACTTGATGATCTTAGAGGTCTATGACGTGTATTGGAAATTGTCTAAGTGTGGAATTATAAAATATATTTCCACCTGATTTTAAGCCATATAGAGTCATATCTATGTATGCTCTGAGTATTTTTATTAGCATAGAAGTTAAAATAAACAATTATTCCAAAATATCCCAGATTATTTTTAGCTTTACCATGCTACAAATTTTATTTTTAACAACCTGTGAATTACTATTGATCACGCAGATATTGACCTTGAAAGGCTGCATTTATAAGAAGTAAATTCTAAGGGTTATTTTATGAAATAAACCCAAGGAATTTGGGAAAAAAAAAAAAAAGAAAAATCCTTATCATGAACATTTTCCTTTTCCATTTCCCCCTGCTTCATCCACTGGACTGCAGAGGAGATTACCCCCCTAACAGAAAGAAAAAGCATATGTCAACTAGCCTCACCTACAGAGCCTTCAGGCAAAATGCATCACTTTTTTGGGACTGTCAAGGATTGAATAAATCAGAGATAAGTGGGTTAAAATGTCAGCACCCACTGGGACCAAAATAAACCTACCATATTTTTTCACCCAAGTGAAATCCTATCTGCAGTACCACCAGCACTTCATTAATTCACTTAGGAAGACAACTTAAAATTCTTAATGATTAATTTAAAAAAATTTTATTTAAAAAAAAGAGAGAAAAACCAAGACAAATAGTCGAGTTTTTTTCCCCTCTCATTGTCATAAGCCTGTGAAAGTCATCTTGTGCAAAAGGTCAGATAAGCGTGATGTGAAAGATGGTGCTAAAAGGCTTTCAAACTTTGTTTATTAATAGATATAACCTTTTCACCTCTGCTACATCTGTCACCACTAGGTTAAATATCATTTATCTTACTGGTCACCTGACTTCTTGTTATGAGTACAGGGAAATGCCACAGAAAAACACTGAACAGTCACAAATCCATTATGAAAAAATGCAAGAGAAGAATTGCCTGAGCCCTTCTAATACAACATAACCTAACATGGAGTAACTAAAGACACTGAGGATAGCCCCTGGCTTTAAAAGCATTCACTAGGCCATTGATCATTGAAGACAACGTGCAATGACCTCACACAAACACAATGTAAACTCCCAAACTCATTGATGGCATTTCTAGCACTCTGTCTGAATTTATATTGCCTCTCTGTAAACTGTTTGACACAAGCAGTGAAAGATGGAAACAGAAAAGGGCCTCCTCACTATGATGAGCATACCACCAAATGCAGCTGGATGCAAGTGAATTAACTTGTAGCTTACTTTGATGTTCAAAGAAGTCTCAGGCCAAGATGTGTGTTAATGGAATTTTCATAAGATTTTTGAAAGTATATTTTTCCTTCTGGATAGTCCAAAAATATGCTAGAGCATAAGAACAACCTGAATCTATTTTGAGGAGATGAAGAAAAGAAATGGAAAAAAAATATACTGTGTTATTATCCATTTTTCAGAAAGAATGCTATGGCTATGTAAGTCAAATCATGCACTCAGAAAGGTGTGTGGGTGTATGTCTGTGGCTGTATGTCTGCAGGTGTATATACGTGTACCTCTCTCCCTTCCTTCCTTCCTTCCTTCCTTCCTTCCTTCCTTCCTTCCTTCCTTCCTTCCTGTTTTCTTTGAGCACCAAGAATGTACAAGCACAGGACCCTCAGTATTTTTGCACTTACTTTCACTAAGTGTGCAGCAAACACTAAACTAATGCATCTGCTTTATACTCTAAAATTATATAAATTAATTGTAAGGCAAATGTCAAAATGTGAATACACAGAACTAGAGCAGGAAGCTGAAGAAAGCAGTAGAATGATATCAGTTAGCATATTAACTGTTTAAACAATTGTGGGGTTTTTTTAAAAAAAGTTTTAATATGTTTGATATTTAAAATATCAAAGCTCGGATTATTGTAGATGGAAAGCTCGAGGACTTTTGTTTC
>VZTF01001314.1:1514508-1676578 GCA_013397755.1 Cnemophilus loriae
AAGAAGAGTGCTGCAAATCTTGTAGAGAATTTATTATTGATATTTAGATATTGTGCTCCTGCAATGAGTAAGTGGAGAGGAAGCAGATGCTACTGGAGAGTTCTCCCTTCAGTTTTTAAATCATCCATAATAGCAATAGGTAAATTCTTTCCCTGTACTCAAAAGAAGGAATAAATCAAAGACAAATAACTACAAGAAAGACAGAGAGGTATA
Source organism: Cnemophilus loriae (assembly GCA_013397755.1). Taxonomy (NCBI): domain Eukaryota; kingdom Metazoa; phylum Chordata; class Aves; order Passeriformes; family Corvidae; genus Cnemophilus; species Cnemophilus loriae. The sequence goes on from VZTF01001314.1 coordinate 1,514,722, forward strand.
TTTACAATACATATATTGCAAGGGCATACAGTGACATGATGAGGGGAGAGGTTTCAAACTGAGAGTAGATGTAGATTAGATATTAGAAAAATATTCTTTACTGTGAAGGTGGTGAGGCACTGCAACAGGCTGCCCAGAGAAGTTATGGTTGCTGCATCCCTGGAAGTGTTCAAGACCAAGTTGGATGGGACTTAGAACAATCTGGTGAAGGGGGGTTCCGTCCATGACAGGGGGCTGGAACCAGATGATCTTTACGGTCCCTTCCAACCCAGGCCATTCTGTGATACTCAGATTCTAAGACACACTTCTATGAATGAAGTTGTATCTGAACGTGGTTTTCATCCTGCTTCTAAAATGGCACTGCACCTTTCTTGGGAGCTGATTGCAAAGCTGCATTACAGCTCATTGCTAATCAACTGTGAGACCCTACTAATTGATTACTTCCTGCGTAGAATGCTATCACTGTGCACACTACAAGGACATCTCAAGGCTTTGCACAATTCCAACTGAAGTGTCAAAAAAGAGCAGAACAACAAAACACATCACTGCCTTCCTGTGCCATAAAAATTAAAAAATCCAAAAGCATCTTGTAGCTTACAGGTTTTCAGTGGAGTTACTTATTTAAACCATGAGAAAATACCAAGTTTTGTATTTCCATTTACTACAGAAAACCACAGATATAAGAAACTGTAAGAAACACACCTGGCAAGCACAGTCATATCTATGAGAATTTCTATAAGAGTAAGTACATATATAGTACTGACTTACAATTTGTGGGCATGGAGGACACTGAGTCTAAATCCCTCTTGCAGTTTCATATTGTCGTTGTCTCCTTTTTCACCTGTCACGTGAGAGGTCAGTCAAGAGCCTGAAATTGATAGGAGTGGTTGCTAGTGGACTTTGAGTAACCCATGTACCATAGTACATGTGATGTGTGTGATGCCTTGCTTGCTCCGTGCAGCCACTGGCTTTGCTCTGAAGTGGAGTATCCTTTGTGTTCCTCTGGTGATCCAACATCTATTTTTGGAGCATTTTTTTAGGCTTTCATGTGAGGTTTTTCCCTCTAGTGGGATCCAGGCCTATATAAACAAGTAATTTTAATTTTTTTTCCAGTAAAAGTCTAATATGATTGAAGTAGGGCAACTAATAATTTTGACCCATTAGCTTAGGTTTAGTAACATAAAAGTTGCAATGAGAATCTGGGCAGGTAAAACCCCTCTGGTTTAAATTTCAGTCCATTGTCTCCTGCTGGAATTGCACCTACCCACTGCTTCCAGAACCTCTTCTCTTCTAGAAGGACAGAGGATTTAATCCTTTTCCAAATATCAACCTTTTGTAAGTCTATCTGGTCTATTTTAACTACATTTTCATAGCCTGTATCTCCCATTCTCCTCTCCTCCTAGGAACTCTAGTCATTACACATTCTTTGTTAGCTATGAAGTGCAAATGGCTAGAACTTCTCATTGGGCGAGTTCAGCTCCTTTAGCCCTTTCCTTCTTTTGATTTCTATAATCCTGTGAGCGCATTTTCTCCCACTTGAGGAAGAAAAAAGAGAGAGAGACTGAAACAAAAGACATTAACATTCAATATAATTGCATTTTCTTCCACTCACTGCAGCCTACCCTGTGAGTAGGTCCTGTCTGCAATTGTCATAGAAACAGCTTTTGGAAATATAATAGAAATTATTTCAAAATTGCTTTGGGATAGAACATTTTCTCTGAAAGAGTTGTCAAGAGTCAGGTTTCAAGTATAACAGGATTCTGAGCCATGGGATTGACAGTGATTAATTGCATCACCAAAACTGGTTGGCCCTCTCAAAGACATGACTGGCCACTCAGACAGCGAGTCTTCCTGGGAGGTGCTTAACTCTAGACTCTGAGGCATCATCTGAAGGCACCAGCTACTGTCTCTGTAGTGAATCATAGCTTGTATGCGCTCCTCCAGCTCTGCTGGAGTTACACACCTTCCCTCGGCTGCCTTGCCTCAGCCCAGCTCCTGGTGCTGTTCCCACTCCTAGAGAAATCACCGACACCTTGTATGGTCCTCTGCCCTCAGTTCTTCCCTTGGCTGAACTGCTTGGCTTGATGCACAGAGTGACAGAATTGCTGAGGTTGTAAGGGACCTCTGGATGCCATCTGCTCGACCCTGCTGCCCAAGCAGGGACACTTAAGAGTCAGTTGTCCAGGACCATGTCCAGACAGCTTTTGAAAATCTCCAAGGATGGAGACCCCACAGCCTCCTCTCCGGGCAACCTGTACCAGCGCTCGGTGACCCTCATAATGAAAGTGTTTCCTGATGTTCAGAGGGCACCTTCCACGTGTCTGTCTGTGCCCATTGCCCTTTGTCCTGCCACCGGCCACCACTGAGCACAGCCTGGCTCCATTCTATCTGCACGCTGCCTTCAGGTATTTTCTCATAGTAGTAAGAGCAGACGCCCTCTCTTCTTCCTTCACAGCAGAAGGCATTTGTGCTAAGCATCCTTGTAGCCTTTTCACTGTTCTCCGGCATTCCCACGCCTCCCCAGGACTGAGGACAGACCTGGACACTGACACTGCTCCAAAAGTTCCCTCACCGGCACGCAGCACAAACGAAGCTCCCTTGACCCACGGACAATTCCGCGTGCGATGAAGCCACGGTGGCCCCCTGCTCTCACTCTGGCAGGGACACCTTTGCTGGCTCTTGTACAACGCGGGATGGCCACCAGGCCCCCTGTGTCTTGCCCTGCCGCCGCGGACGGACCCTGTCCATCGGTACTCGGCCTCCCCCGCTGCGGTACTCGGCCCGTCTCTGTCAAGCTTCCCGAGGGTCCCGTTTCTCGCGATCCCTGTGGATGGATCGCCGGCAGCACCGCCTACACCCCTCTGAGAATGGCGTCAAAAACGATCTGCGTTGGCCGGGAATCGAACCCGGGTCAACTGCTTGGAAGGCAGCTATGCTCACCACTATACCACCAACGCCGCGATGGTGACACCTCCCTCCTTCTCTTCCTGCTGCCTTTCCTGCTTCCCTCCCTTCCCGGTCTGCCCATAGGATTTACTACCTGCCTTCAAGCACGGCAAAGAGCTACTGAGGGCAGCATTCAAGTTTTCTCCACGGCTGCCAAGGCTACTAGAAAATTAGAAACTTGTTTGCTTGTTTGTTTCTAAACGCTGGAAGACACTAAGGTATTGTTTGGTGAAACGTTTCCAACGTCCTCATTGGTTTAAAAGAAATTCCAAATAGAAGGACTAAAACCTTCAGAAAGGGGACTGTGGATAATAGCACAATTGAAAAAAAAGGCTGGCTGACAGCACACATCTGATGAAACAAGCATCCTCATGTTTAGTAAAAGACATAGTCTTTCCAGCATTAATGTTGAAGATGAGATTTTTATCTCATGTCTGAAAAATTAGGTGGAAAAAATTACAGAAAACAACATATGTTGTCCTCTCCATCAACTATTGCTTTTGTCTTCTCAGTATCATCCAAAGAAACATAAGGTTACATGGAAAATATAGCTGAAAATAAACTAAATAGATTTGCAAAAGGTTGATATTTGAAAGAGGATTATCTGAAACACAACCCTGAGATGCTGAATCTCAAACTTGAATACATTTTTGTGACATAATATGTGGTGAAAAGTTTTCTACTACCATGGATAGAGCCAACAAACTACTTTAGAGGAACAAAAACTCACATGCTGGGAGGATATCCTATGAATAATCCAGGGCATTCTAGGGCATCTGTGATTTCACTTCTGAGAATCTGTTTTACCTGTTTCACCTGTTTACAAACACATCTGGTTCTTAACATGTCGGAATCTCATCAAGTTTGTGGTGGAAAGCATTCTGTGCCAGCTCTTAGGTCCTAAGCAGAGAGACCTTCATGTCTCTATCAATCTCAAATCCTCTGTCTTCAGCTTACTGCAATGGTTATCAGGAAAGCTGTAAGACCTAATATTGCCCAGACGTCCATCAATCTCCTGATTCCTGACCCTTTCTGTCACTTGGCATCTGAGTAGTGAATAAGTCCACAGCAGCTCCCCCAGGCTTCTGCACACTCTGACCATTCTACATTGGAATAGATGAAATTTTTTGCGACCTTAAATGAAAGTCTATCATGCATAGCTGTGCCACAGTAAGGATATCGAGTCTTCTCTCATTTTCTTATCATATTTTACTTTAAAAGTCGGCAAAACCAGCCAAGATCCTATCTGGAAGGCCCTGCAAACAGCTCATGAGGACATACTGTTAAGTGTTTTTACAAGTAAGATTTAACAAAACAAACTAAGAGGGCTCTGCTGAATGATACAGAGTCTGTTTTGACTGTATGTGAGATGCAGTGCACATGTGTTGCTGTGCAAACTCACACTTCAGGTATGTGGTGCGTGAACAGCAAACCATTACTTTTGGGAACCACATTTTCTGTGTGTTTCTGGTGGAACATTTTTACACAGGGCCTTGACCTTGAGCCAGCAGGCTTACAGTTTAAGAAGAAGTTACAGTGGGACACACCAGACTCATTGATCATTATCACTTCTGAAAAATACATACCTAATTGTAATGATTTACATGCTTTTCTACTAAACTGTAGACACTGTAAATATTTTCTAGTAAAGTCATGGATAGTAAATTTAAGCCCAGTGAGAGCTGTTTCCAACATTACTGAAGAGTATGGTTTAACAATCATCATGGATGGCTATTCTTTATATACTCTCTTGCAGAAATATTCCATGGAACCTGAAATTCTGTGGACAAATATTTGAAAATAATTACCTTACTGTTTAGGAAATTTGAATAACTTTGGTAAAGAAGTCAGCCTGGAGGAAGTGTGGATGTTTTTCTTGTAAGAATGATATTTCTCTTCCTTCAAGTTCTGGTCTTAACTACATCTTCTTCGTGAACTCACTATCCTGTATTTTAAGGCAACACGGAATGAAGAAGGTGATTTTAAAACAGTGTGATAGAACTGGAAAGAGAGATGGGCCCCAGTTGAATTGAGAAAAAGCACTGGATGAGGATTGCCAGCTCTGAGAAAGCTGGAAGCTGAAGTGTATGAGCAGAACAGGACAGAGAAGTGGGACGGGCTAAGGTGATCTCTGAAAGGCAGCCACCTGCATCTCAGCTCATAAAGCTGCACGACATTCCTAAAGTATTTAAGCACCAAAACTTGCAGATAAACTCAAAGGGCCACATTCCAAAAGTCAAAGTCAAAGAAGTCTTATCCTGCTTAGGGAATTCTAGAAATAGTTCTGGACATCTGTAAGCACCTGGAAATCTGTTTGAATCTGACATCAGTGTTCCAGTCTCAAATGCAAACCCTCCTAAACTTCAGTAACTCTTGTATGTTCAGGCAATAGACACACACTGCCAAATCAGGGGCTCTGCATGAAATTTGTGCTGATTATTTGTTTTGCCTCTCTCTCTCTCATACACACATATGCACACGGATTCCATTAGCACTTGATGAACAAGCAGATCGAATTAATCCTTATTATGTCTTACCAGGACATGAAGAATGAGCAATGGTAGCATTTCCTAATCTGGTTTTAATTCACTGGGCAACAAATCTGTTGGCTGTGAGTCTACTGCATACAGCTCATAGATGACAGGAAGCATTTTACCATGGCATAATTAAAAAGGTTCCTACTGCACATGTAATGACACGCTCTCTGCTTTCTTATTAAAGGTTTTCTTTGTTGGGGCTTACAACAAATAAGTTGCACATGTTTCTGCTGAAATATCATCTTCAGCTACTTAGTGCATCACCACGCTAACCTCTCAATTAACCCTTGCTTCAAAGGCTGCTCCATGCAGGTGCAGTATCATGGCTTTTCTGGCAGGGGACACGCCTTGCTCACTGCTGGTGACCTCTGTCATTGCTGAGGACCTGGGCGTGCTACATATGCTTTTGGTTTACAGCTCAAGGCCTTGGCTAATTGCATAATTTGTGTGCTGCAGATCCGCAGCCTGCAGGAATCTAGAAGATACTAAAATGCAAAAGATAAAACCTAGGTCTTGCCAACACTATATTTGGCCAGTTTTCTGGCAATAAGCTTTTAAGTAGAGTATAGATTTCAGTTTAGTTGGTCTGGAAGAAATATTTGGTTATGCCATAGGTCCAAAGGATTCATTAGTCCTTATCAGAGAAAAAGTTTGAAAGTAACAACTTATTCCAGGAGATTTCAAAACACTTCAGTGCTGCCATAGGAACAGAAGATGTCTATTATCCATTACAAGTTTTATCAAATTCTCTAGAAAAGAAACAGTGTTAAATCTTCAAATTAAAGATATCTAAGTTTTGGAAAAGAAAACTTCCTAAATATGTTAGTCAAATAGTGGTAAACATTACAAATGTGATTCTTTGGAAGCTGTTTGAAAGTTGTATGTATTTAGACCTAATACACCAAAAGAAATAAAAATAAAATGCTTTAAAAAGAAGGGTTTAGAACTAATTTATTTAGGATCAGCCAAGTATAAGTTTAAGGAAAAATAATAGCCAACATTTATGGGGCTCTTGCTTGAAAATCTTACCTTTCTCATGATTGCTAATCTTTTATACATAAACTGATTGTCTTACTTACTGATTTAAGTTTTGCCAAAAGCTGTTCTCCAGTCAAATTGTTCACATAGTTATTTATATGCTTTTTTGTATCAAGGTCAAGCTCTGTGAGTGATCAATCCTCAACATACAATAAAGAAAACATACACATAAGCACATGTTTATCTTTATCAAAAAAGACAGCTACTCAAATTTAGAAATACTTTAAAACGGACTGTAAAGATGGCATTTCAAAATTCCCAACTTGTTGCTGTTCATCAAGTAGTCTTGCAAATACTGTTTAACATTTGTAACACTTCTTAGTTCCCTTCATTTTTAATAGTCATAAATCACATTTTCCCTACTTAATAAAATTGCATGATTTTAGACTTGATATAAAGTACTAGAAACTCTATAATTTCCCATGATCATCCATGAGGATTTTTATAAACACCTAGATGTCTGACCTTTCAAAAATAAGCCAAGTATTCTTTTCTTTACCGATAAGTAACTGAACTTTAATGGCAAGCAATAAGATTCCTTACATTGTGTATGCAAAATTCATAATACTTTAATAAATAGATAGCTGTTAACTTGAAAAAATAAAATAAAATTTCCTGAGAAGTATTTTTTCCTAATTTGAAGGAGAGCTCACCATCCCAGATGCAGTGAAGCCCCAACAAGGCTGGCATAGTACAGCTAAAATCAATAACTCAGCAGTCAGCTTCCTTCTAGTCATTCTGATGATGAAATGAACTGAAAATCTATCAACTTTGCCCCAAATACCCAGAAAAAAATTTAAAATCTCTTAAATAATTCCCAAGCCATTACTGTTCTCAAGCTTTTCTTTGAATTATCAGCTGATAAGAAGTTTAATGAAAACCTGAACTGGGACTTTTTCATGCAGCCACTTGGTTTCAGAAGCTGGGATGCTGTGTCGAAATGTGCATGGGCATCTCAGGGAGTGGTTCATCTCGGGTTCATCTCCAAGGCCATCACAGCCTTGGATAAGAGACTAAAATAAACTGGTGAATCCCCTTCTGGATGGACCTCTTTCTACCAGTGTTAAAATCAGGAAGCGGATAGCTCAAACTTAAAAGTTTTACACACAATGGCTTTAATATAGCCAGATTTTTATAGAAATGATAAATCACAAAATGACAACTCCAATATTTCTACAATCCAAATGGTTCTATAGGCTGTTATGTTACATTGAGATTGGGAATATCACCTGGGAGGACAAAGTTTGGGGTTTGTTAATGTGTGGATATTGATATTTTTGGGCAGAATGGATACCAGTCAGTGGATCCAGCAGTGACTTAGATGTTTCCAAGAGTAACAAAATGCATTCCTCAGAAATTACTTAATATTCAGAAATGAGCTACTCAATCAACCAGACCTTTACTGGCTCTCTGTGGCGCTTCAAGGAAACAGAAGTCACTTGGCTTGCTCTATTTGATGAGAATACAAACAAACATTTTAAAAAATCTGACCCCAAACAAAGAGGATTATTAGAAATAAGGTGCGTTTTCTTTTTACTTTAAATTAATGTGGTTTATTCAAGAAGGCAGCCACACACCCTCCTGTCACTATTCCAGATTTACTAACCCCATCTGAAGTCCTTAAGTAGGGAGGATTTAGTCACTTACACCCTTATATTTGCACACCTTTTCATACCAATATCTGTTCTAGGTGATCAAATTTATAGATACAGTAACAGACAACAGTAGTAAAAGGACCTCTTTATTTCTGCAGATGTACAAGTCATGTACATAGTTAGTGTCATGTGTTATTAAAGACACTCAAACATTCAGTAGGCTATTTTTATCCTTTTTTTTTAATACCCTCCAGCACACTCCTGTTCTTCATTCCCATTCCTCCTTTTTTTGGCATGTTTCCTGTTTCTTGGCATGTTATTTAAGCAAGGAAAGGCACCCCCACAGCCTTCACCTTACTTTAGAAGACACCACTGGAAGATTTGACTGGGAAGGCTGAACACAAAGACTTGGTTAAGAATAGGGTTTGTTTTTTGTTGGTTTTTTTTTTTTTTTTAATAGCAGAAAAATTCTGAATCCATAGAAAAAAATCCAGATTTATTTTAAAAAATCCAGATTTATTTTGTCAATTTATTTTATCCCTTCCTTTCTTACTATCTCTTGTAGCGGAAAAGTTTCTGGTTTTGTTTTAGACTAGGTTATCCAGAATTATTTTGGCCAGAGAAATAATTTATCTTTTTAATTTATCCTTGCTATACAATTTATCCTTGCTATATAACGCTAGACATTTAAACAGTGGTCTGGAGTCTTAAGATTCTGTTTTACTCCATCCCCATCTTTCTGGGAGCTGAAAGGGCTAAAGGGGAATAACAGGGAATTACTGAGTTCTGCATCTTTAGGGAAATATGCACATGGAAATATGTATAACATGGTGCTTGCATTGAGTTCTGTAGGGACTTTTTTTTCTCATCACCGTCTGAAAAGGTTGGCATGTTTCATTTTTTATGGTCAGTCCAAAAGATTATGCTTTCCAGAACCCTGTCAAATGAGTATGATTGATGCACCAGTGGAAAATAAATATGGGGGAAATTACTCTGGAGTATTTATGCGTTAAATAAACTAACATTCTCGATCCCAGAGGCTTACAGACAAATAAGCAATTAAGCCACTTGATTCTTGCACTTCCACATAGAAATTGACTTCTATGGAAATGGGGAGCACTGTTTAAGGTGGTTGTGGGCATTTCTCTGTGCTAGACCTTTAATGACTTTTGTCTGAGGTTTAGCATGTGCATTGTGTCATATGAGCTATCCCTGGTGAAGACTGTCAGGCTTAGTCATTTTAGAATCATAGAATATCCTGAGCTGGAAGGGGTCCACAGGGATCATCGAGCTCTAACTCCCAGCCCTGCACAGGACAGCTGGGCAAGCTTGCTATAAAAAAAAATTTGGTTCAAAATACATATTCATTTCAGAGGGAAAAGTTTTTAGTTTTTCGAATTCTTACTGCCATTCAGGAAAGTCCGTTCTACAGTTCTGTCTTAATATTGTTAGGAGTGATTAAGACTGAATTTATAAACATAAGTGCACAAAAATAATTTTATCACTCATAATTAATGTCTTTTATTAACTCAATGTCAATTTCTGTGCAAGTTAATTTGGAATTAAAGTTTTTCAGCTCAATACTCTGCATCTGAAGTACAACAGAGCTGCTCTGAGATTTGCTTATGCTAATGTAGCTTTATATACTGATAATTACATTATTTTAATCCAAATTTTCTGCAGAGACTCTTGAATAGTTCTTAAATTGGAGTTTTATTGTATAAAAATTAAATTATGTTAGAAGTCATACCAACATTCCATTGGATTAACTGTAAATGCTTATTAGAACAGATTTGGGTACACTGGATACCTTTTCTTACCTTTCTTTGTTATGATTTGGTTTAGAATTTGATTACTTTGATACCTAATCCTCCAGCCAGTCTGGTTCACCAAGTAATCAGACATCAGCTGAGCTGCAGAATTGTTTGTCCTTCAAGCACTGGACATTATCTGCAAAAGCAAATTGTCCTGTGGAGCATGAGAATAATTCATATTTACTGCAAATCAAGTTGACTCTGTTTTGGTTAAAAGCAGAGATCAGTCTCCTCAGATCTGATATGATATAGTAGATTTAAATTATCATTATTGGTAACTTAAGTTACCAAATCCTTATTTGTTAATTTCTAATTCTGTTTAAGGTGGTCATATACGTTAAGGAAAGAATTTATTTTTAGCCCTTGTAAAATCTAAATGAAAACCAAAAAAAGCTAGAATTAATAGTCCAGTTATACCAATTATATTAGCATTCATCAAACTCATCAAATAGTCAACATTCTTCTATTCCAGATTCTGTACTTAATAGAAATCAAATGCCATTAGAACTGTTAAAACTACAGGTATAAAAAATAGTGTTACATCATATAATCCTATTGAAAGATAAGCATAAATTAGGCAAATCAGGGAAGAGATTTCTCTTCCAGCTGCTATTGGGAAAGACGTTACAGCGTAACAAAGAAGAAAAACACCCAAGACAAGTTCAGGCAAGGACTGGGAAGTCATCATACCAGTTTCCCTTTCTTTAATTGCTCTATCATACCCAGCTTAGTGCTTCTGAAACCATCATATTCCTGCTATCTTTAGAAGGAAATATATGGGTCTCATGACTGTATTAGCTGAAGATGTGCAATACGCCTCACACTGATGCCTTTTATTGGAGTCTCTTGGCTTCCAAAGATGGCAAGTCTCACAAACACCCTAGACAAAAAGATTCGTTTCTACACAGTCCTACTAGTAAGAAAATAGATTTTAATCAGATAGTTTTAATGAAGGCATTCTGAATTCTTTACGCCTTGCCCATTTTGGCTGAGGGGACTGTCTGAGAGCTGTGTAGACCTTTCTTTCTTTTCCTTGCTCTTTGACAGTCAGTGCAGGGTCTGCAGTTCTATTCCTGAATGCCAAGGCAACAACTTCTGACTTTTCCTGATAAAATAAGTTTTCTTTGGCAAAATTTTCCACCTTAAGGACTAGTATATCTCATATTTAGGATCAGTTCTTACAAAGACTCAGAAGCACTGCCCAATTCCTTTGTAAACTGTCAACTGAAAGTAAACTGTCTTTACACTGCTCTATTTTTTCTGTCCCAAATTATATGGGTTGTTTGGGTTTAACCAGTGTTATGTAGTTTTAACTCCCTCCTTGCACTTTTTTCATTCTGTCCTTATTTAGCATCATCTACTGTAATTTTTCCAAATAAGCCATAACCAGCAAGTTGATCATATGGAAGAAACTGTTTATAGAGCATTAGATGAAATATCAAGTGGGCAAGCACATTTTGCTAACAGACATTCCCTTTTACCTCCCTCCTGAATCCACATGTGCACCTGTTTCAAGATAAATCCCTTTACTCTTACTGGATTCCTGTTGTGTTTGGCAGGCTGGAGAAGTGCAGTGGAAGGGCACTGGGCTAATTTTTCAGAGATGTTTAGGATGCACACATTCCTCCAAAGTTAGTGGGAGCTGCAGGTGCTCAACACAGCCTGAAAATCATGCCTTAGCAGGAAAGCTTGTGCTCTCCCCTAGAAAGACCATGATTTTTAAAAATCAAATAGAGACCTTCTGTATCATCTGACCTTTTCTTCGATGAATTTCTTCATTATTCTGGAAACAAAAGGAGGCCTAGTGAAAGAAGCATTGCTTATTTAATGCTTTTGAGATAAATCACCAAAAAAAATGGTTATAAGGGACAGAATTGTCGAGGGTGCAATCCATGTATGAAAGTGAAACTTCTACAAAATAGATAATTCTGAAGAAAGAGGTATTTCAAGAACATTAGAGTGAAGTGCTGTATGCTTTTCTGACATATTCAAGCTTGTACTCCCAAAACCTGAATAAATGTAAAAGAAAACATGAGAAAGAGTAAGAATGACGGAAGAAAATGAAATTTTATGAAATTTAATTAAATACAATAATCCAAAAACAAATTAGAGAAAGAAAACAATGGAAAAAGTTCATTCCCACTGGGACTGCAGCTAATTAAATAGGCTTAAACTACAGAACACACTTGTCTTATTGTCATCATATTTCGAATGTTTATTACTCTATTCTTTCATTTCCTTTGGAAGCCAAAAAATGGGAAAAAAACAACAAAACAAAAACAACAAAAAATCCACACATGCAAAAAAAGAAAAAAACAGACACAAATGAAACAAAAATCAAACAAATAAACAACAGAAAAACAAGAAGGAAAACATAGTATCATCCATAAATAAAAATTCTAAATGAAATAAGTTTAAGGTCATAGAAAGTGGCTAATTATTAAGATCTCACTGAAAGTACTGTTAGAAGTAGGAGCAAGAAAAGAAGGCATGAATCTGAACAGGGAAGGAAAACAAAGCACAGCAGAGGGATTTATAATATGAGTACAAATTTCATATTCCTGGTGATGCCTATGATCTTCCTGAAACTAGTACAGATGGTAATATCATCTGCTACTCAGTATAATCAAGACATTTTTCAGTATCAGTGTGTCAAAAGTCTTTTGTTGGTAAGGTGACTCTATGCTGTATCAGGTTTGATTGTAACACAGTCACTGGCTAAATCGGCTGCCTTTTCCCTTACAGCCACTGATTTCTGTAGCTAGTTTTGTGCTGCAAATAGAATTGCACTTTTGTTATTTGGAAAAATATGAAGTATTTCACACAACACCTACAGCAATAATAGATAGAATAACCTTGTACAGGTATGATCACAGGTATCAATACATCTTTTGCCTTCACTTATAGTATTTTAAAATCAATATTTTTCCTAGAGTCCTAATTTCCTGGCTTTTATTCTCTCTTACTTACAGGTGAAATTTGTTGCCTGAGAAAAGTGCTGTAGTGTGATGACTATATGGCTTATTGTTGAATACTTAAGCAGTTTTAATAAGAGGTCGTTAAATCTGATGGATGGGGCCTCTACAATCGATGTCATCTGTCACTCTATGCTCACTGAACAGAAATAGAACAGTTGGTTTCAGTTTTCATGAGTTTCACATTTTCCTTATTTCTGCATCACATGGGATAAATTCCTTATTTCTAATCTGGCTTTTTAGTCACAGCTGCAACACAAAGGAGAATTTATACCTGACTTGATTAGTTTTGTCTAGGTTTGAGTTGAGAACATAAGCTATAAAGCATGGGGGTTTTTTTCAGAATTTCTGTATCAGCCCATTTCATTTTAATTAGGTAGAAGTTTACAAACTTTGCTAAATTATACAGTCAAACCTTGTTAACTCCTAAGTTTCAAAAAGGCCTTGAATGAGTTTGCTTTCACCTGATTGCAGGTTTATTTATATTATAATTCCAGCCTGGGGAAAAAAAGTGAGTATAATAGATCAGCTTTTAGAAGTTATCTGCCAGACACGTGATGCCTCATCTATCACATTAGTGAGAGCCTACCTAGCTAATTATTGACTCATTGCTGCTTATTTCTGTGAGAACAAGCACAGTGTCAACAATGTGTCATTGCTCCCTAGACCCTGGAATAATGGTTAACTTGTAATTCTGGCATTACTAAACCAAAATCTTTGAAATAAGTCAAAGAAAAAAATAAATGCCAGCAAGAAAAAAAGAAGAATAAAAAAGGTATAATTGTCCTAAGGAAGTCTACATAATGAAATACCAAAAAAAAAAAAGCATAAAATATCCACATAAAACTAACAGGACAGAAATTAAATAAAATATAGATTAGACTCCAGAAGTTTTAGTGGTCTGGACTGGTACTTGTACTGAACAGGTTCACTTCTTACATTCTACCTCCCCTAAAATGCTTTCCTTATTGAAGTGTGAATTTACAGAACATTTGATCACCTCTATTTGATTCTTAATATCTGTAAGGTCAGGTTACCTGTACCAAAAAGTATAATTAACCATATCTCTGAACAAAGAATGTTGCAGTGAGTCATCAGTAAACATCAATGACATCATTAATTAATCAATGAAATGCTGTCTATTCAATTTTAAATCTTTATTATGGTTTTATTTATTGGCTATAAACAGAGATCTCCGACTCTGAATGAGGCATAAAGTTATTTATGAGGATGATGATGATGAGGCTACTTGTGCTGGCTTACTATGTTTAAGATAAATCTAGAAAACTACACTCTATCAACATTTAATAGTTTTATATTATTTATTTGCTGGTCATATTAGCCATTAGAACTATACAAAAAAATAATATATGCTCTGATTTCATAGAGATTTCTGTATCTGACATTGAATAGTCAGTTATTTAGTTTCTTTGCTGAAGATGTTGCAAAATAATCTGAATATAAAGTAATAATTCAATAGTCTTAGTTTTTCTTCTCCAAAAAGAGCTGAGAATCTGAAAATCATAAGCTGATCTTTAACATCACATAAAAAATAAGTCTCATGCTATGCAGTAATATAGATTATCCCCCACCAGATCCAAGCCACAGATTTTCCCAGAATTCATGGAAATTGAGGCTTTAACCAACTCGTTGTACAAACAAAGGCCGACATAGCATTTGGCTCTAACTTTTGGTAATTTATATAAGATAGCACTTAAATTGGACATCAAAAAAAAAAAAAAGAAAGAGAAAAAGGATAAAACAAAATATTTTATCTATAAAATCTTTCAAAAAATGCCTTTTGTCTGTCTTATCAAAAAAAAAAAAAAAAGCAAAAAAACAAAAGGTATAGTCAGTCTGCCACCAAACACCCAACTTTCCAGTGCTTAATCCATGAGCAACATCTCACTGATCACAAAGGGTCTCTGGGATGATGATGATGATGGAGTCAATGAAGGCATCACAGAACCGATCCCACACAAGACTCTTTCCCCACTCAGAAAGCATTTGTGTCTGTAAACCAGATTTACAAACCGGACTACAGACCCTCCACGTTGCCGTGCCATATTTCACACCACAGGTTGCAGGATGCAGCAGTCATTTTATGATGCTCCCTATCTCCTTCCATTCCCACACTTTCTAAATTGTCCCATCAACTGACTTTGCCTACAAACACAACTATTCTCTAACTGCACTATTTCAAATCTCATGCAAACACTAGGGATGCTGTTCTTCCGAACACTGGGAAATGAAAATAATCTGAGCTTGTGGTATTGGAGAGGATTTCAAAACTATCAGTTGCCCTAACTCATCTGCCACCTGTTGTGGTTATATCTTCTTCCGCTTCTAAATTTAATGTTTGAATCTTTCATGAAGAATGAAGAATCCTCACAAATTCTCTCTGAGTCTACCTTCTCTTCTTGTTCTGATACTATGCACTATAGCTCAGCTTCAGGCAGAGTACTGAAGAAATGCTTTCTTTATGCTATTTGCTCTTTGTCATAAAAAACCTGGCACTGGAGTTCAACCTTTGTGCTTTGATAACTGGTATCCGAGTCTTTCTAGTATGTGAGGAATCAGTGACAGCAGACACAGATAATCCCTGATTTTATCTGTCAAGGCTCACCTCCCATACAGAAAATAGAAAAGTATGTAACCACCAAATTAAGCACGTTTTCCTTATCCCTTAAGCAAGGGAAACTACTAAAGCCTTTCTGAACAACTTCGTTCTAACATAGCCTCCATGTTGGATCCAAACTTTGCAACCTTGATGAACTATTTCTGCAGCATTTGGGGAACAGCTCCCTAGATTTCTCTGAATTAAATAGGAATTCTCCTCTTGAAGAATCACATTGATATTCTTATGGACTGCAAGCAACTTTGGGATCTTATTACAGCTCTCCAGTGAATATCTGCCCGGTCACTTGGTGGGAATGAGGAGGGACATCCTTTTTTCACAGCTGTCAATTCTCTGCAGGGAAGGGATTTGAAGGATGTTAGGGATTAGGAATCCTGATTCTCTTGCAATTAGAGACAACCCTGTCATTGTGTCCACAAGCCCAAACCCCTGCCAGCATCTTTGTCTTTATCTGAATCCAAGGCTTTCTCCGGTACTGCCAAGAACATTTCCAATTGGCTCCAAGCATCTCACAGTGGCTTAAGAAAAGTAATTGGTCTCACACATACGTTTGGATGTGGATGTGCTCCCAGCAGGATCGCCAGAGCCAGGCGACTACGCGACTGCTCTTCCACGGTGTGAATGAGACACATGCCACAGCAGAGAGCTCTAGCAGGGAGGAAGGTTTTTACAGCCTCTTTTACTGGACCTCCTCCTATTTTATTTTTTATTCTGCTCTGAGGTGCTTCACATGAACTCAGATAGGAAGCCGAGACAAGAAGAGCGGCTAACGGCTGCCACAGAACACGTCACTCATCCGTTTGGTTTAGCAAGACTGAATGCACAATTTTGCATTTAATTTATATGTAGTTGCCATTCCTATGCACAACTGAGAATATAAATAGCAAAGGCAGGATACAAGGAATGCATCTTAAATCAACTGAAACGAGTTTAAAGAAGACATCTGGAAACTATCTGTGAATAACCCATCAGGGCAAGATGTTTTAAAAAAAATGTCAAGGAACAGCCTTTCCACTGAAGCAGAAGTTAGGAACCCTAACTGCATCAGATAAGGACTCAAGTCAACTATCACGTTCATGAACTGAAAGTCTGACTAAGATTCCAGATAAAAGATAAAAACAAAAACTGTCAAACACATAGATTTGTATGAAAATTGATGTGATTACGAGAACTACAAAAAATGAGTAAATGTGTAAAATCTGTGAGAGACAAGAACCAAAATGGCTCAAAGACAGTAGGAAAACAATGTGAAGATGGAAACTAGACAGGATACAGTTTTAAAATGTTAGATAAAAAGGAGCAAGGGTAAGAATGTGTTCATCATGATCTCATCCAAGGAAGAAAGTACCTCTGCGGACAGCAACTGCAAAGTTCCTCCTAGAGCCATGAACTGGACAACATGATACAACTGTCATTTAAGCAATTTCTTTGAAAGTAGTACAAACCTGAAGAGAAGAATTTTTTTTCTGGATTCTGGTATCAAGCCAGAACATTCCTTGATACCCATCAAGGATAGAGGTCTTTTCCAATCCTAATGATTCTGTGATTCTGTGATAACTTGAAGTGGCCCACTATTATGGCATTTACATATGGAGATATGGAGATGTAGAATTTGCTTTTAACTGCCTGCTGAATAGGAAGAAGATCTAGCTGTCTGCAAAATAGAGAATCATTAATTTGTTTAGCTTGCAAAAACACCTTTGAAGTCCAAAATCAAGTCCAACTGTTAACCCAGAATTGCAAAGTCCACCACTAAACCATGTCCCTAAGTGCCACATCTTTTAAATACCTCCAGGGACAGTGACTCAAACACTTCTCTGGGAAGCTGTTCCAATGCTTACCAGCCTTTCAGTGAAGAATTTTTTCCTAATATCCAGTCTAAACATCCCCTTGCACAACTTGAGGCCATTTAATCTTGTTCTATCACTCCATACCTGGAGGAAGAGACAGACTCCGCCTGGTCACAACCTCCTTTTAGGTGGTTGTAGAGAGCAATTAGTTTCCCCCTGAGCCTCCTTTGGTCCAGACTGAACACCCCCAGCTCCCTCAGCTACTCCTCATAAGATTTCTGCTCCAGACCCTTCCCCACCTTCATTGTCCTTCTCTGGACATGCTCCAGCACCTCAATATCCTTCTTGCAGTGAGGGGTCCAAAACTGAACACAGGATTTAAAATGTGACCCCACAAATTATTATAATCACCTATTTATTTTGTTTAAACACATTATTTTGTGTTGTTAGCAGTCTCCTGAAGAGCCTAAAGACCGAAGAGTAAAAAATAGCTGTTTACTTTAGTTTGTCGTAACAGATTTTTTTTCATGTGGAAACTATTTTTAACTTGCTTTCATGAAGCTTTTTCATTGAAAAAAATCTTAGAAAGACATTCTATTCCATCTCCTTGCCTTAATAACCCTATTTCTTAATAATGGTTTACACTTACGAACTGATTAAAAATTTTCTGACAAAGCTTTGAAATCTACTAAAGAGTTTACTATGTGTAATTTGGTTTAGTTTAGACAAATATTTAAAAATGAACAGCTGACGTTTTTCTCTAGTTACTTATATGTGTCAATCAGGAATGATGGGAAAGATAGGAATTGCTGAGTTAGGATAAATAAATATTTTCTAGTGAGTGGGAAATGCAAGTAATTTTTAGCAATTTTATTAGCATACGTAATCACTGTGATATTTAATATCAGTTTTGTGCATGAACTGTAGTCACACAAACTCTTAAAATTCAAGACATTAGAAAAGTTACTTAAAAATTCAAATTGCAATTTTACAGAATGTTATATATGAAATTTAATAGTTGGCCTTTGCATATTCAAATTGTCCAATAATTAAGTTAGAAGTTATAAAGTTGTTCTCATAATTAACCAACCAGAAGTGTTTTACCTAGTTCATTGTTAAAACCCCAATTGTTAAGAAATCCCCACGTTTGTTCCCTGTTTTCCCTTTTAATCCCCAAGATTGTTAAAAGTGTAATGTTTTCCTCATTTCTATGTATGTTCAATGTTGTTGTAAACCTCTGATGTTGAAAGTTATGTTTTACTGTTAAATTTGATGTTTTTAACAAAAGTTTAACTCCTATAAGTTTCCAAATAAGTTCTGGGGTTTGCTAACCAGTAAGCCTTGGTAAGGGACAACCTGCTGTTTTTAGCTTCTAACTGCCACCCTGCAACTGGGCTCCATAGCAACCAGAATTTTAATGAAGATCTTTCCCGCCTTTCGAACCAAGTGACACCACCGAGCAGCTGTCCCCTAGCAGCAAGCGAGCCATAGGTGGAAAGATATTACCTCACCCCTGAACATCACCAGTCACCAAAGAC
This sequence comes from Cnemophilus loriae, assembly GCA_013397755.1. Taxonomy (NCBI): domain Eukaryota; kingdom Metazoa; phylum Chordata; class Aves; order Passeriformes; family Corvidae; genus Cnemophilus; species Cnemophilus loriae. Next base: position 1,533,593 of record VZTF01001314.1, read on the forward strand.
TTTAGGGGCCGGGCAGTGGGCGGTCAGGGGCGGGACCAGAACATTCTAAAAGTCCCTGCCACAGGCCAGAAAGTGCTAGTCACCAGAGATTAGCTGCTGGTGCTGCCCAACGCTGGATTGCCAGGCCTTTATCTCTACTCAGAGACATTTTTAAAACATCTTTAGACCCGAGGCTAGCTGGAGTCACCCCAGCGTTGCAGGTTTCCTGCTTTGGGAAGTAAGCCGGTTCGGCAATTGCGGTCTCTGATCACTGTGGACCCGGATTTTTGTTTTTAGTTTTATTTTTGTCCCGGACTTGTTTTGTTTCTTACCCTGTTTATAATAAACAGTTTTAATTTCTTTTAGAAACGAGAGTTGCCTTGTTTCTAACACAGAACAACTTTTCTGTTCACACAAATTGGGAGATAATGAACAATTGTAGATAATATATGTAATAAAATTTGATTACAAAACAGCAAAGGGAATTATTATCATTTAATTATTTTTAATTTGCTTTCCAACCAGAGCAACTGCATTATAATATAGTTTATCTTAAATTCATTCCAGAAATTCTGAAAGTGATTTATTTCTGTTTTACCATGTGAGGTTCTCTGACATCAACTTCTGAGTTGATCTGTCTGACCCACTTTGTTATTGAATTTATTCAACTGTAATCTGGGCCAGGGAGAAAATAATTTCTTGTTGGTTTATGAGGCAATCACCAAGGTAAGAATGTCCTGATCATTGCTGCATGGCCTCAGTCACTATTACAAATATATTATTAAACTAAGCTGTGAGAGAAACTCACAGTGACAAATATATTATTAATCTGAGAGAGAAACAGAGGAAGAACTATTTTTGCATTGTTTTCAGATTTAGGAAGACAAAAACCTTTCCTAATTGTATCTATATTTTCTTTATGCTTGTTTTCATTACACACATTTGTATATTCTCCTGCTGAAAGAAACGCTCCAAACAGGAAGCTGAATTATGCTTGACATAGTGGGAAGACACTAATTTGGCCCAGCTGACATTCTGGCACGATACCATAAGTGGTGCAGATGTGACCACCAGGCATGCAAGTGCCAATAGCATCACACAAAAGCGATCGTGTTTTCTCTGACTGTGTGCTGTAGAGAGCAATTGCTAACTTAGTGTAAATCTTTCCCTGTCCCACTAATCCAGCTGGGTGCTCACAAGGACTGAATCAATTGTTTACTCATCATAAAGATTAATTTCAGCTGGTGCTCCTTTGCTGTCTGCAGAGAAAAAATAAAAAAGCAAAACAAGACAGTCTTTAACTGAAAGTGAAGTTTCAACTCTCTTGTTCCATGCAGATGGTGCTGTTTACCAGTTATCTCTCAGAGCAGGAAGGAGACCAAAGCCTAGATGAATTACAGCTGGTTCAAACTAATCCAGGCAAAAGCTGAAGTTAATGAGGAGTAGAAAAGTAATTTGTTGAATTCTGTGATTACCATGATCTCACAGCTAGTCAGAATATAGCCCCACTAATAGTCTACTCAGTATGCAAAAATGACATCTTTGATACACAAATTATAGTGTTGCCAAGAACATTTTCTGCATGAAGTGATTACAGGCCAACCTCACTCTAAATTCTGTTTGAAAAAAAGACCTCATCTGTCCCATTGAGAATGAGCCTCCCTTTTCTGTCTTTTAGGTAGGATATGATGACTGACTGGGCTGGCCCACTGCCTGGGTTGGAAGGGAAGGTCATGCAAGAGCTGAAGCTAACCCATGTTATGGACAGGCAGCTTCTGAGAGAAGAGACAGGGAAGTGACTACAGTCCATAATTCATCATAAAAGAGTGGGCTTCACGTCATCTAGATAGGTCCATACTCTGCTCTGTGTAAGGAAGGTATCAGCAAGTGACACTTCTTGGTACACCTGCGGATGAATGCGAGCAGGAGATGACAAACATCACTTGCAGCGGCCAGGAAGGGTTTAGACAGCTCTGTGTCATGCAAGGTATGTGCTTCTTCATTCCATGGCAGCTTGAAGGAAGAATATGGCAATGCTCTGAACAAATGAAGTATACCTTGCTGTGCATAAAGGAATATCAAGTGAAATTAAAAAAAAAAAAAAAAAAAAAAAGAGAAGGAGGAGCAAATGAAAGACCTAACCAGCAGTTGCACGCATTTCTGTGGTTTGTAGATGTAAAGGAGTTGTTTCTTGAACTTCCATATGCACTTGCTGGCTACCAGCACAGATGTGCTGCAAACGGGAACCATATCTGTGAGAATAAGATCTGCTTTTCAAAAGCAGCTTTTCTAAAGATAGCAGACAAATCTCTTCATTTTCTATTGTATAATTCAGCTGAGTGTGTATAAAACGGACTGTTATTCTTGATAGAGTAAATTACTAATATTTTCTTAGCCCCTAAACTATAAATATTGTTTTTGCATGAAAAAAGACATATGGATTCTCATATACTTACTTTGCTTCAGGTACTCTGTTGTTATTTATTGGGGTCCACTCAAAACAGTCCACTCATTTGAATATCTTTTTCTCCCGTAGACAGAGTTTATAGAGGCCTCACCACCCCAATATCATTTTTGTTTGACTAATGAAGTGAGGATTCATTATAATTCCTAGACTTAAATGCCATCACTGGAAGAAGGGAAAAGTCTGATTCACACTGAAGAAACATTTGAGAAATCTCATAGTGATGCGAGGGAGCTTGGGCAAGAAACGTTAGTAGTCACCTTATTGACTGCCAGGCAATTGCAAGAGTTAAGAATGCAAGAGTTAAGAAGATTAAAAAATCTTCTAGTACCCATTTCGTGGAGACTAGGTCAGACAAACATCTGTCAAGAATCATTGATCCTGCCTTCAGGCAAAGCAGTGGACAAGATGACCTCTAAAAGTTTATTTGCAGCACCATTTTCTTGTGACACTGTGATGAGACCTAAATTCCCTTGGGAGCATCAGGTGGTAGAGCTGCACTCTTTCTGTGGAGTTATCCATCAAGATTGGGAAGGTTATTTTCATAAATGCCAGTGTAAACAATTTTTATTAAGCAGAATTATTATTGCTTTATTTTTTTTTTTTCACTATGTCTTGTTGCAAGCCTATGCTGAAAACCTTCAGGCAAGGTAAGTCCTCAAGGACAATATTAGAAATCTTACTGGATCAATGCGTAATTTTGTGGAGCTTTTTGCTGCCTGCAGATGAGAGCAAATTTTTTAACCCCCGTCATACTGACTCTAAAGTACAACAACTTTATGAGTCTGAAAGTGATTGGAAGCAAGAACCCTATTTGTAGGGAGACCTGCCCTTTCTTGACCGCAGAGTATCAATATTACATTGTAGGATTGCCTGATTTTAATTTCCTATTTCAATAAAAACAAAAGATCCAAATGCATGCAGCTATTCATTTATCCAAAAGGATGTTGCTGGGAAAAAAAAAAAACCACACACACACACAAATCATAACAACGTGTAAAAGACCATGGTTTCCTGAAGAATGTAATTTTACATCCTCGAGTTGTGTTCCTTCATAAAGAATTAAAATGTTGGCATTTCTTGATAGACAGGGTGATTATTTGATAAGATTACACAGATAAAGTGACGCTCATCGTTTTTCACACATAATTAAATACAACAAAAGTAATATTTTAAATAGATAAGCAATCCCACAATGGATAATTACGTGTATGGAGCTTTCTGTGTTACAGCGTATAGTGTTTAATTAGACCTTAAGGGACAGTGCAAATTTACTAATCATATGTGCAAGTCACAGCCAACGTTTCATACCAAAGTCCCAGACTCCTGTCTACATCTGCATGTAATTTGCTTATTAGTTTAAATGCACAATTTCAACTCTTTAACATTCAGTTTTGATTGGTTTTGCTGTATTAATGGGACAATAACATCATTCATAATCAATGTTCTCCAAATGTAAATTATTTTAATTGTTCACACATAATAGTGTTCTCTATTAAAAACACATACTGATGCCTCGTTGAGAAAATTAATTTGCTGTGTTTGTTACTATAATGAAATAAAAGTTGTTCCAATTTAATGAATTCAGCAGTAGATTTCATAACTTCATTATGAACACAAACTCAATTTTCTAGGGGTAACTTACCATTAGTTCAAATGAAAAGATTCATTCTCTGGAAAATTCAGGAGTCACTGGTTCTATTTCTTGGGGTCATTCCAATTAATAAAATGAGAAATATTTAACAATGCCATAGAGTGAATATTCTAACATGCAATTGAAATAATTCTTCCTGCGTCTTGAATTTCAGAGTTTCCCCAGCTGAATTGTTATTTTTAAAAAAGTTTCCCGAGGGAGGAGACAGAAGAAAATAGTGACAGCATCATTTAACTATTTACATACTAAATTATTTAAGTTCCTTTTGTAGCTTCTCTCATGAACTTGAAATCTATGGCCCTGTTTTTGTTAGAAGATAATTACAAAGCTTATCACCATTCATCTTGAAGAAAATAAATTACCACATTGTAAAACCAAATACTTTAATGCACAGATGTGGAAAACATCAACTCTGAGGCTTACTTGATAAATACCACACTTGGTTACTTCACCACTGCTGGGTGTAAAACGGGGATATTCATACTGAGCCCTTGCTCAGTACCATGGAAAAGATTATTGCAAGGCAAAATTGACAATAAATTTAATCTGATAACTGACATCTGACATCTAGCTTTGGGACCTCCTTTTGCTATGTCTTAAAACCAAGTTACTGATCTTTGGAGCTTACAGAACAAAACCTTAGGGCTATTAAGAGAGTTGTGAGAAGGCATGGATAAATTAGAAATATTTTCTTGAACCCTGATATCTCAAATATTCTTTTATTTTAATGAGAAGACTAATTTCCACATGTTTTAAAATCTGTCATAGGAAAGGAGTGCCAGCTCAATATAGAATGCATATCTTAAACAGGAAACTTTCTAATATGTGGGGTTTATAAGTCCTAGCATTTCTGCTCACATTCACCATTCCATGCCCTTCTGGGACATACAATTTAGTTCATATGAGATTCTAGGCACAGATATGAAACAGGTTATGTAGCAGATCAGGGTTAATCATGTAATGCTGTCTTCAGGCCTTCACACAAAACTATGACTTTCACAACCATAACTAATTTGTATCTAACTATAAGCGTATGGGTCTTTCTTATTGAAATCAAGGAATACAAAATTTCACCTCATAAAAATTGCATTGCTAAACTCCGAGTTAAAGTCAGTTCACTCTGCTGAGTTATTCCTGTGATTCAAGAAAGGTTTAAAGTCTGTTGGATTCAGTGAAGAACATTCAATACCAAACTTAGAGGACTGAGCTGTGTAAATGTGGAACGAGTTGATGGGTGGATTCGAGAGAGGAAAACTATGCCATTGTTTTCAGTTCTGAATGTGGTGTTGGATAGATAGTTCACAAGGTACCTCCTCATTCATCTTTCTGAAATCTGTGTCCAGTTTTTTTAAATTCATTGACTTAGGATAATTCAAAGAAATGTCCTTACATTTTGACATTAAGCCAGAGTGAATGGAACTTTCTTTATAATAATGCTTAAGAAAAATGACACAATCTTGGACACCCTCCAATTCTTGGGTACTGTTATAGAATTTTTCTATTTATACAAAAATGATACCACTTCAGTAGACTACCATAAATGTATGTGGTATTTTCGGATTATTGCATAGAGAAGTCATCTTCAAGTATCTGCCAGTTTTTCATAAAACTCCAGTTTTCCATAGAATCTGCTATTAGCACCAAAGCGATGTATTAGTTAGCTATATATGAATTTTATCACACAGTGATAGCTACATAATTAAATGAAAATTGATCCTCTCCTGAGCATAGTCCAAAAGAGTAATATTTAAAGTTACATTTGAATCAAAGAACGATCTGGATTGGAAGGGACCTAAAAGATCGTCTGGTTCCAGCTGTTCAGCCATGGACAAAAACACAGAGACCAGGTTGCTCAGTGACTCATCTAACCCGGCCTTGAACACTTCCAGGGATGGGACATCCACTTCTCTGGGCAACCTGTTTCACTGCCATCACAGTAAAGAAGTTCTTTCTTATATCTAATCTAAGCTTACCCTCTTTCAGTTTAAATCCATTACCCCTTGTCCTGTCACTACATGCCCATGATAAAAGTCCCTCTTTAGCCTTCTAGTGATCCTCCTTTAGCTATTGGAAGGTGCTATAAAATCTCCCTAGAGCTTTCTCTTCTCCAGGCTGAACAGCCCCAATTCTCTCATTAAAAGAGGTTCTCTGCCCCTCTGATCATCCTTATGTCCTCCTCTGGACTTGTTCCAACACATCCTTCTGGGGCTGGGAGCCCCAGAGCTGGACACAGTAGGGTGGGGTCTCAAAAAGCCAGAGTACAGTGGGGGAATCACCTCTCTCGACCTGCTGGTCACTCCTCTTCTTGCAGCCTAGGACGTTTGACTTTCTGGGCTGTGACTACACACTACTGGGTCATGTTGAGCTTCTCATCAACCGCATCAACCAACACCCCCCTTACTCCCCATGGCTGCTCTCAAACAATTCTTCACCCAGCCTGTATTTTGTGTTTGGGATTGCCCCAGTCCAGGTTCAGGACCTTGTGCTTGGCCTTGTTGAACTTCATGAGCTTTGCATGTGTTCACCTCTCAAGCCTGTCCAGTTCCCTCTGGACAGCATCCCTTCCCTCCAGAGTGTCAACCACACCACACAGCTTGGTGTCATCAACAAGCCTAATGAGGATGCACTCGATACCACTGTCCGTGACAAAGTTGTAAAACAACACCAGTCCCAATACTAACATCAATTGGCATTGATAACTAATTCAAACTTTAATGTGTAAGTACATAAAATAAATCAGCAGACTTTGTGCGTTCCCAAGTTCAGTTTAATTTTCTCTATCTCTTTGCTCAAGGCATAAAAAGAAAGTACTTCTACTTGTTATATTACCACCCTTTTCACCCTTCTCTAAATCTACCCATGAATGGCCCTTTCTCTTTTCCATCATTGCAATTCCATAAATGTCTGTTTGCTTCTATCCTTATCCTATAAGAAGAATCCAGCATATGAAAAAATATTGAAAAGAATGGGGTTTATTCATTTTAATTGGAGAATTGTCAGAAGTAAAAAGGCCTGCATAACCAAGCTGCTTGTGTTACAAATTGTATGTAAGTCTAGAAGATGATTTCTGGCAGGATGTTTATGCTTTCTTTTCCCCAAAACACCCAGACTTCTAGTTCTTAAAAATAGCAAATAGAGTCTTGGTGATGACAAGAAAAAGAAAGTTGCTTCTAAAAGTGTCCTATTTGTGTTTCTTGTATACAATTAGCAGATGGGGTGAGGGTAAGTAAGATCACAAATGGTGATATAAATAAAGAATGAAATGTTAGTTAATTCCATAATGAGAACTTTAACAAAATCACCGGAGCTTCAGATGAGAGTAGAAATATATTTTCTTCCCTCTTGTAGTAGGATTAGAAACTAATCTTTTGCGTAAGCAAAAGCCACTCTAACATGAGCCATCCTTTTGTAATGCTGCACTTTCTGAGATTGATCTACAAACACAGGTAGAAGGAAATTTGGATTTTATGCTTTGTGCTTCTTTGCCTTTTGTCTTTTGGGGAGTGGGAATCATGCTCCAGGCTCCAGTGGATTTTCAGCTAAACTCTACAAAACTTTGTAGTACATTTTAAAAGTAAGTTTTGAGTAGGATCTATAATAAGGCATTTCAGGTCAATTCATTAACCAGTTCTCTTAGGAATGCTTTAATTACAGTGCTCTGAAACCAGAGGGAAAAATGGTAAATACCACAGAGCCAACAGACCAATATTGCTAATTAATATGGATTGCAGGAGAAAGTGTTGACTAAAAAGCCTTGGATGAAATCTCAGAGGGATAATGAATTATGATCAAGGGGGATTTATTAAAAATAGACCTGCTAACAATACTAAAATTCAGTGCACTAACATCTTTAACTCACTTACAAACTTTCTACAAACTTTAATTAATTGCCCAAACATTTTACTAGCTTAAGTAACTACTATGATCCCAGCTAAATAGTCTGGCACTTTCTCAAATTGAGAAACTTGCCCAGAAGGCAACAGTATATCCACGGCAGGCTGGGGAACAGATATTGCCTGCTTTGTTGGTTTTTTGTTAGTCTTAATATGTCAGACCACTTTCCTTTAGGGCGTGATCCAAAACCTAACAAAACCAGCAAGAGCCATTCATCTGACCTCATGGGGCTTTGAATTGCCCATGGAGAGACATATCAGACTGTTAATCAGGGCTACTGCCAGTAAAAATACAACACCGCAGTGGTAGAAAATTCATGGTATTGTGGGTAAGGACTGACTGTTCCTTCTCCTACTTCAGGGTAGTATTTGGATGGCAAAAGACAATCTCAGGGGGAAAGTCCAGTTTGGTACTGGATCAGTGCCTCAGTGTGGTATGACAACATGCCATACTCTTTTTCATTATTTTTGTATTAAATGAATAAGTAAGTTCCTAGTACCAAATGACAACTTTTGCAAAAGTATTGATGACAGCTCCAACTATCCAGCTAAGTACTAGCTATTTTGTGCCTCTTTATAATACCTCAAAATTTTTGAACTGGTATATTAAGTTATTCATTTTGTCACTCTTTTAAGCATATGCCCATCTCTAAGCCACAAAGGATTTGGTTTGCTGTTCTCTTTCTGCATACTGTTTGAAACAGGCAATGATTCGCTTCCAAATGTGGTTACTCACTGGTTCTAGTGAGACCTCCAAACATGAGACACAGCAGGACAAGATTTTCACGTGTAAGAGACCAATTAACTTTTTCAACTTTTGATACATAAAAAGCAGGAGATCTCTAATGATCCTCTGGTATGGAAATTATCTTACTTTTTGTAACATAAGACAGTGCTATTATTATGGCACAATTTTTGTACTTTGACAAAATTCCTCTTGTGTTGAGGGGTTATATTAGAAAGCTCACTTAATAATTCTTTCGCAATTTTCCCTCATATGATCAGTTCTACATGCTTTGATTACAAGATGAAAATAGAATTGGGAAACCCAGGACAACTCAGATAAAATCTGTCACGTACGTATGAATCTAGCATACAAAAGGTTGTATAGACAGTTAGCCCTGCTTCTGGTTTGGGGTTTTTATCATTTTTTTAATAAACTATTCGTTTAGCCCAAGCTATAACTAGAAAATCTTATCAATAGTGCTGGTACAGTTCTGATACCCAAAATATTGCAACCACTCTTGCAAAATGGACTTCTGAATGGTCACCAGAGGGCACAAAATGCCTTTGAATTATAGAAGTGGAAGATGTACACCAGCATTCTCATATTTGGCCCCTGAAGCTATGTTTAAATAGAAATTTGTTGTGTTCAGAAGTAAATAATACAACTTAATGTCAGGTCGTAGCTCTCATCTGAAACCAGATAGCCATTTTTGCCTTGGTGAATAATTCCAAGCTTACGTATATAGCAAATTTTGTTCTGTTCCTTTGTTTGGAAGCTAACCCTCAAGCTAAAAATGCATATCTGTAGCTTTAAGATATTCCAGGAAAAATTCACTAAATAATTTCAGCCCGTGAAGCCTATGAGGTCCCCACTCATTTCTAAGATTGTCTCCCTACTTGTGAGGTACAAAACAAAGAGGAATTGCTCATGTTGTTAGTTCCCTTCCTCTGAGGTGTAAATATCCTTTGTCACATGCTACCTCCAGTGCAAGATCATAAGTGTCTCTGGCTACAATCTCCAGCAGTGCTGATCTTTCATGCTGCATTTTAGCTACCAAGAAGCTAAGACCAGCAGCATGATGGGCTCTGGCAAGATGCACATCTTTTCTTTCAACTTTTTGCTCTGGACTCCCTTTGGCCAGCAGTGCTATCCAAGCTCAAGTAAAACACTGGGTCCATAAGTGATAAAATACATTCCCTGACAAGGTCTATGATCAAGACACATGATAAAATGTTTGAACTTTAGAATATTGCTTATCACCCTCCTTCTGCTACTGCAGCTGCAACTACCTAATCAGACAGAAATTCAGTATGGATAATGTACAGGTTTCCCCTTGTCCACCTAAAAATGAACTGCAGTAAAATACATTGCAGTCAGAGGGTAGGGGTTTTAACTATTGCACTGGCAGTGAGACCTGGGAAAAAAAATGTAGTGGTAAGTAAATAAGTGTAGTAAATAAATCCCAGGTTGAATTCAGGTGAAAGCCCATCCAGCAAAATGTCAGGTTAGAAAAATATACCGAGCCCTTACTTCATAAATAAACTCTATTTGTGACAACAATATGAGTAGAATCATATCTGTAAAATGTGAGTACGTAATACATTGCTCTAGTGCAAATGATTATTTCACTGTCTGGTTTTGACATCAATGACATTAAAAATTATTTCAAAAAGTTTCTCTTCAATGTAGCTGAGGCCTTTGCTTACAGTGCTGAAGATCTAAGGTTCAATCAGCCTATGGCTCTTGCAAAGACACTGTATTCCAACATATGTGCTAATATCAGTGCTATCAGGTCAAAGAAAGGAGATCTTGATGAAATCTTTTTTTAGATTTGACTATCAAATACTGCAATGTACTACAAGGCAATTCCCTAAGGTGACTAGAAAAGTCTTCCAAATTAAACATGCTGTTAAACTAGATTAAAATGACAAAAACCAGATAAGTCAGATTAAAGTCTGATCCTACTCCAACCTTAATTCACACTGCTGTAAAATTATATCATTACAACATGCAGAACAGTGAATTAAAGATCAAGTGCCAGCTTTAAATTTAATTTCCTCACATTTGCCAGTTTCAGATTATCTAGTGCTAACAGCATGACTGACACTTCACAGGCATGCCTGAAAATAAATTCCTCTAATCCAGGACCTCTCCTGCCAACATCTCAGTTGTCTCGTGGGGGCTTCTGAGTGAGTAGATTGGGAACTTGGTAGAATAGAGGGATGTTGGAATATAATATTAAAACTGAGGACTATTAAGGCAGGAACAGATTAAAGATGGGGAATTAGACAAACCCAGATTAGATGTGGTGTCAGGAAAATGTCCCTTTGCTCCTAATTTAAGTACCACCTCAGGAAGGGCTGCTTGAGAGAAAAACTGCCTGATCAGGGACAAAAATATGGGGCTGTATTTCTGTAGTGGCCTGAAAACCACGGTAAGGTATTTCAGCACACATGGAAAGATGTCCCGCTGTGACTTTCTCTTGCTGTAAATGCAGTCACATTCACACACAGGAAAAGGGGAGGAAGTTCAGCTATAGCCAAGTGCACGTACCTGAGGCACTGACTGTTTATTCCTCTGTTACACTGATATGCCATGATACATTATTTTTCTTGCTAGACCTCCTATAATCTTTCTGAGTCACTCCTTAGGCCAAAGAGTGTTAGCTGGACTGCAGTTCCACATTCAGACCCGCAGTCTACAATACGCAGCCTATTGTGGAGGATGTTATACTTAATTCGAACCTGTCTTTAGCTGAACTTGTCATTGAAACCCGCACTCTAAATGTTATAAAACAGTGTTTTACTCGTATGTGATGGCTGCTTGTACATGACACAAGAGATTTTTAATGTGTGGGAGAATTATATAAATAAAAAAGACTGTGTAAATAAAGTAACCACAAACCATGTAAGCTACAAGTCAAACAAACAAAGAAGTCTTGCAGTCTGTAGGAGGCTGCAGATGAACTCGGGGGTAGGTAGTTGGAAGAGCATTACCCATAGTCATCTTTGGCATCAGAAAGAAGGCATCAGACCCCATACAGATTCTTCCCTCGGATGTTGCCCTTTTGTTACTACTCAGGACTGTCCTATCTTGGTTATGAGACTGGTAAAGTGAAAACAGAATTCTAGCCTAAACTACATAAGGCTGGAATAATCAAAAAGAAAAGAAAAATATTCCTTCCAAAGGAACTTGTTCTTTCCAAAAGAAGGAATATATTGGATTTGCCTTCTCAGTAACCATCTGAACCTTTGCTATTAAATTTCTGAAACCAGGGGTCAGATGGTTGGAAGGGTTTATTCACTTTCTTAGCTTTATTTTTATGAGCAATATTCCAAAATCGAGATTTAGTCAATGGTGGAACACTAAGCACATATAAATATATTTTAAAGCAGATGATTTTAGGAAAAAAATGCACAATTTCATTTGCTTGCATGCTACTAGGGTAACCACTTTATTTTCATATTCTTCATAATCTTGCTACTTAGGATAACCTGCATTACCCACAGAGTGAATGAAGATAATTATTGTCTAAGAAAGAGGTGTATGTAAAACCAGCCTGCTGAGCTACCTGAAGTAGCCAACAGGCTGAGGAGAGACGAGAGACTGAGTGTCCACCATAAGCAGATTAATAAGATCCTTTGGCCCAGCCTGTTAGAAGGGTGCCCTGATCATAGATGTAGGAACATACCCTAGGAGCAATGAAAGAAGTCTCTGAGGCTTCTCCAGTTCAGGCATGACGTGACCTCAGGTGAATGATAGTATTTTAAAAATTAAAGAATTTGTGAGCAAGAGAGTAGACAGGGGCTTGCATCCTGCATCACTGAACACTGGTATGCAACATTTAAATCTAGACCAACCTGTTTCCAAGAAAGCATCCTAACCACTGCCTTCTTAATCAGGAAATTTGTTAGAGCCCCTGATTTTCACAACAACTTACGAGGCAGGATAAAAATATTCCCAAGATGCCTGATGTGCTCTGAATGTTAGAAATTTTGTTCAAATCTCTTTCAAGAAGAGAAAGAAGCTGAACCTGAATTTGTAATTCCTCTTTTGAGTGCTCCCCATTACACAACCAGCTGGCAAAAGGTACATCAAAAAAAACCAAAAACAACCCTTTCTTCTTCTGTGTTTTCTATGAGGTCCTGTCATAGAAAAAGTTGTTTTGAGAGAAGCTTCTGTGAGAGAAAGTTCTGCCTCAAAGCTCTTAGAAGAGGTGAGTACAAGGATGCCTGGGAGCACTCGGCTGCACCACACTGCCAGGGCAGGGGCAGTTCTGGATATCTCCTTTGACATCTGGCTTCCGGATATAAGTGAAAGTTGAGTGTCAGTTTTGGAAAAAATCTACATTTTAGATTTCCACCTTTATGTCACTTTGTACTTGATCTTTAATCATTCAAGCATGCGAGCAGAAAACCCAGTACAAACTGGAGTGTTTGTACTTTAGGTGGAGCAGACCTAAAAGAATGAGCTTTAGACCTCATTACCTTCTCATGCCCTCCCTATTGCCACCAAAGTGGGTTCCACAGAAACGAATGAGATGAGATGGCTTAAGAGGCAAGTAGCATTGAAATAATATAGAAAAAATGAGCAAAATACATACCTTTTCCAGAATTTCAGTGTAAAATCTGAAGTGCTTTCAAGTTTTGTTCTTCTTTGTAGCTGCTTGAATGCAATCATACCAGCTCTGATACAGAAAACAGAAATACATTTGATTAGGAGGGACATGTGTAGAATCAAAAAAGAAACTGGAAAGTGCCATCTTCCCACCTTTTTCTGCTGTTAAACTCCTTGTTGCTTTGAAAGGTGGGCTTTTGATGGAAGTGAGTGAGGAAGGGGAGAAGGATTTGCAAAGTCATTTCAGCCTTGTGAAAGATCAGTTGCTACCTCCCTACCAGAATATGAAGTGTCCTTATTTATCTTTTTCCTGAACAGAGAACAAGAAAAGCCAGAAGTATTTAAGCAAAATTGTAATTGGAGCCTACAGTAGTTCCAAAAACAATGGGAGCTAGAAGGGAAACATAATGATTCATTTTGGCTACTCTGTCGTATCATTTGTTCTTCCTTAGCCCTATAAACTGGTACATAATGACTTTTAGAAATATAGGAAAGTTAGAAACAGAAACCAGATGCTCAGAACTCATAACACCTTTCCCTTATTTCCTCTGAGTTCAAAAAACAAAACCATCAGCATTTGTGAATGTAACCTTTTAATGTAAAAATGAAATCATGTGTTCTAGTAGCTGATTGTGACAGTAACACTTCATTTCCCCCTTTCTGCTCTCAAGTGGCAAATGGATATGACACAATGCAGAAACATTTTCAAACACACAGCCTGAAAAGCTTAAAGTGTGTCTGTAACACATTAGTTTCTGAAAACTTAGATGTCTATATAGTGTGTCCGTATCCGTAAATTTGTGCAAGAAAACTAATCCAAGCAGATTTGGTCTAACATCTGTCTACAATATCAGCTACTTAAGTCAACGTATTGGTCAGGACTGTTTCTAGGGGATAAATTGAAATAGATGTGAAATCAAAATGAATAACAGTTACAGTAATTCATATAGAAATTGTTTTCTGGTCTTTAAAAGTCTAGTAAAATTTTTGCTTCTATTACTTCTTTCTGTTCCACGTCTTCATTTTGTGATAAGTTATAACAAAAAGAAAGGATGAACAATTTTGGTCCATGGAGATATTAAAAATGTTAAATCTTGTCTTTGTGAATAAATTGAATAAATACAGTTTAGATTAAAATTTAACCAGGTTGGTGCTACAAAAATGGAGAATTTTATTTTTACTGGATTAGGCTTAAAATGCAACGTAGATTTTCAGAAACAGCACCAGGATGCGTCCTACCAGGAATTCACTAGAAACATTAAGTTTCATACACCAAAAATACTTTTTTTTTAAAATTTTCTTAATATAGATAAGTGAAGCTGATTTGGCTGCTGTACCTTACAAATCAACCTGTCACATTTTCCCAGGTGTTAATAAGTTCTACTTTCACATAACTTATTCTACAAGTGGCTCCAATTGCCCAAGAATAAAAAAAAAAAATTCATTTACATTTGCTGACATTTGCTGCCATGAGCTGTAATGGCCTCTGCTGTGATAAGCCATACTGAGCTCAGATATTCACAGCTTATGGAAATAGTCTTTATTTCAGTAGCATGAAATTTATCTGTATTACAAACAAACACAGAGACAGATACAATCCAGTTCTGACTAGAGGTTCTCTGATTAGACTGGCCCACAACATCAGACAGCTACAGCACCTATAAACCCCAATGAGCACTGGTCACTGCTTAATGTGTGAACTCAAGCCCAAAACATCTCTCTTCCTTCCTACCTCCACCTGAAACTTCTCTTTTTTCTAAGGGACTTCATGTGATAAACAGAACATCAATATTGTCTCTTTAAAAAACAGTCTAAATACTGGTAGATGAACAATTGATTTTAGTTGGCTTACTTCTTTTCAAAATTATTTAATTCCCAAAAAGCATTTTCATCTTTTCTTAAAAATTTGAAGGCATAAAGTGACTGGGCTTTTTGGGCTGGAAAAATAATATTTAAGTAGAAGAAATAGATCTTTTACTGGGATTCTGCTTGGAAATTTTCAAAACTTTCAAGTTACTCTCTAAACAAAGTATTAAATATTTGTAATCAAATTTCATTTCACATTCTTCCATTATCCCTCCTAGGCTGTTTCTTGGTTTTTTTCCAAGTGTCTTCTACTATCTGAGATCTGCTTCTGATACTCAGAGAGATGAGGTAAACATTGATCTGACACAAGAAGAGAGATGTCCATCTCATTCTTCTACTGGAAACTGAGTTTCACTGAACAGATTTCAATACTTATATTTGAAGGGGAACATATGACTTTTTCCCTCGCCCAGAGAGGGAAAGGCATCTTCATGGATAATAAACTACTCCAAAATTTCCAGTCACCACTCAAAATCACATGGGAGAACCTTCCCCAGTCGGCATGCTCCTAAAGGATCAGATGAAGGAGAAGGATAATCAGGCTCGGGAACAAAGCAGATTCCTGTAGCCACTGGGAGTTTTTACAGCATTTTTCGTAGATCTGACTTTGTTTCTGGTTCATTTCAGTAACTTCCACTGTCACTCAGGCTCCTGCGACTTGAGGAGAAACTTTTATGAATGACCATTTGTTAAACAGGAGACATTTGGAGACTGATTACAAGTAAGAAGAAATGGAGCGGAAAAATGGAGAGAAAGATTGGCTCAAATGAAGATAAAGATACTTTAGCAAGGATTACCTTACTTTGCACCTCTATTAGAATTTTATAAGTTATTAAACAGATCAAGTTTCAGATCTATTAAAGATGAAACAATATCACCAATTATTTTAAGCTTATAAAATAACCACTCTGGAGTCTGGCTTCACTATGTGTTTCTTGGAGTTTTCTGGTGTAGATGTGAAATGCTGCTGATACACTGTGGTATGGTTGGAGTACATTTTGGAATGTTAGTGTTATTATGCAAGATTCAAAATAAATTAGAAATAGAACATCTGAGTACAGAAGACAGAACTTATACCCAAGAATAAGGTTATATGCATATCTTGAAGAATTTTGAATTCAGTTTATAATAAAAATCAAATTATTGTCATTTTCCCCTTTAATTTTTCTTAAGAAAATGAAAGAATTTTCAGTAAATGCAAGCAGACATTCTTGTCATGTTCAGTCTTCAGGCCCCTGGAGCAATAAGCTTTTTCAGTGTGTAATTCAGGAGCTATAAAGCATAGACTATTGACTATTGATGCAGGAGACCACATTGTCTCTTGCAGAACCATTATGGTCTTCCTTGTCAGTGAGAGTTTGCTTATTTAAAAAATACTTCTCTGTGTGTGAGGGGTGTGATCCAGTGGATGAGCAAAATAAAGACAGATGGATTAACTGTGGTGTATTTCATTCCAAGGAAGACTTTACAGTTTAAAAGTCATGTACTCTACACACTTAACAAGAATTTGCCAAGTTTTATAAAATATAAAATTGTCTACATGATATAATGGATTGTAATGTCAATGGATATAAATTTATCTCTTTATCAAATTCAGTACCATGCTGATTCATATCAAGAGGATTTTGGGAGCATTACATAAATGTGCAAAGGAATCTTTCAATAAAATCAAGCCTCTGTAGAAATATTAATGCTTCACTTTGAATTTGCTACTACCAAAAATACACAATTGAGAGCACAAATAAATCAGCATTTCATTTATTTATGAGACTAGCCCTATCTTTTTTGTTGCAATTAAAACAAGGAGAGACTCCCCACTATTCTGGCAAAAAATAAAGTGATGGTTTTCCTGTAGACTTAAAGATAAGATATGGCAAGCTGTTCTCTTGCAATGGGTGGTCCTAAAGGTATCCTCCAAAATTCAGAGCACTGAAGAAAATTAATGGGAAGGGTTGCTCTCTTCAGACATTGCAGACAAACAGTTTCAGTTAGTTTATTCTTACTGATAAATCTGATAGGTATTACAGGGGAGAGTTTTTTTCAAACAACACTTGAGGCAATTTCTAAATACATGTCTCCTAAAAGCCAAAAGGTGTTTAGAAACAGAAGGCTGCTTCAGGAATTCTAGTGGCAGATTGCTGCTCTCTGAATAATTACACAGGATTTTTCAGTAATGTCAGAATGTCCAGGGGAGGACAGAATTCAAGGCAAGCACAGTCCTGTAGCTGATATTTTGTATCAGGGTTCAGAGGTCTGACACACTATCTAGACTGTATATTCTATTAAGATATGAAACCTTACAGCAAGATTTATATCAGTGGTACTTTTATGATTATTCAACACTGATAGGTTTCTCTAGGAGTTCAGTATTTTTAAGTTTAAGAAATAAAGGTGAAGAAAATAGCACATGTGGAAATTATTACAGCATTGTTGCACCTACAATGGAGCATTGGTTCTATTTCAACTCAGGCAACACTTAAAAATAGAAACCAACTACGCTATGGTTAAAAACAAAACTTGTCAGTACAGGAAAGAAAATCATTTTTCAAACCCTTGATCTCATTTTGCAAGTGGAACAGTAGTGTTGTCCACATGGTATTTCCCAGACTTCCACAAAACAAGGGATGAAAACTACATGAAAAGCAAATCATGTATCTGTATTTAACAGACAGTTAGAAGAATGTACAGTACAACAGACATAGGTAAAATCCAGTTTATCTTCTGATTCACCTCAGTGAATCAAATGCATCTGTGCTTTTGCATGGGAAGTATGAATCCTACCTTTTACTTTCTCTCACCGGGGCTATTATTTATGCTTCCTTGTCTTCATATATATTCACATATATTCATGCCATTGAATCACATAATTTTTACCAGAGGAAAAAGGACACTACATACTAAAAGAGAAAAAAAATTAGATGTTTTCTCAGGAAAAATGGTGCATCATGCCATTACTAGACCATGAAACAACAAATAGTAGTCAAAATAAATATAACAAAATGTATTATGATTCCCTTTATTTAAACAAGCTCCAGGGAAAAAAAACCCAACATGTATGGGAGGTTATTAATAGTATACTCAATGAAAAATTAAACATCAGGTTAAGATATGCAATTAATAGATCAATGTCACATTTCATTTTAAAAAATCTGCTAAGAATAAATATCATGCATAACAGATTATCCATGAAAATTCTCTACAGATTTTAATTTAGGAGAAATGCTCAAATTTAGTGGCTACAATTCTTGAATGAGACAAATTGAGACAAAAGCAAGTTCGTAATTGCAGCTGGTGGAAAGCAGCAGCACTTTTTCATGAGTTTTTTTCAGTAAATGGATCTGGAGGGGAAGGAATGGTGGCCATACATTTGGTAGGAGTGACAGTAGGTGCAGCATGAATAAAATGGCTGATACAAATAACCACATGATAATACACGAGCATTCAAAGGTGGGGACATTGACATCACTTTAAATGAGGCTTTTACGTAGTTGTGCAGTTTCGTTTTTATTCTATCTGATCATCTGAAGCCAAAAATAGATGAGAGATTTGTATTTATGGCCAAACTACCATGAAAAGGCTAAACTGTGTTTTGCCACCTTAAACACGTGACAGCAACACCTCTTCCTCTAGTGCCAGTTTGATTTTATTGTCTAAATATATTTGCAGTATATGAAGTTCTCTTGTCATTCAAGTGATAATATTTGTTTTGTTTTTCTTTTCCTACCTAGTATATGTGCAGCTGAGAGAAAAACATTAGCTCTTTTGCTTTCTTTTGCAAAATCTAGAATATCTACCTTCTCTGTCCATGTTAATAAGACATCATGGAAATCTTTAGAAGAAATATACAAATTATGAAATGAAAAGCACTGTTAAATTCTAGATCCTTTGCATATCATCTTATTGATGTTGTGTGTCCTTTCCATGCACTGACACACTAAACAGAGGGAAGATGCAGAAATTAAACATCTTGCTGGGTTTTCCAGTATTAGTTAAAATTCATTCCAGCCCAGCTAAGCAAAATTGTGTCTTTAACTTTGAAGGGAGACCTTAAGAAGGAACATAAAAATACCACTGCAGCCATCCAGTCTCTCAAAATATCATTGCTGTAATTGCCAGAATTATAGCTTGTGGTTACCTGCCACATTCTTTGGTGCTCAACTCATGGTTATTGTGCTACCACAGTTTAAAACATTGGCTCAGAGCTGTTTTGCAATCCACATAATGCTATAGCTACTGCTCGCAGTGCAGTATCAAACAACACACAGGCCTTAAGACAAAGTGCATTGAAACATACCCACATAAGAAATAGCATTTTAGATGAGTAGAAAACACTGCATACTTGATGTCGTTCCAAAGGACGTGTCTTAGCTTTTGGTTCTCAACCAGAGTGCAATGATCATAAAAATAAACAATACTTCACATCTTTCAACTTCTGAGATCATCAAAAAGACAAGAGAATGGCCCATTTCTCAAGACTTTTTCCCCAGATCTTTTTGCCACGGATAATGAAGGCAACTTAATAAAAGTCATGATAGGGATCATATTCATATATAGGCCAAATTTGTCATACTTTTAACCCCATTAAACGGCTTTGTAATAGCAAGATTATTAAATGTATTAAATGCTTCCCGATGAGAAATTGAGTTCTGATCCATTTTGTACCTTTCCTTTTTTCCTTACAAATTATGAAAGCGGGGGTGACACAAATCATGATCCTGTAGGATTTTAAATCAAAATGTTGCTACTATTAATAGAATTAAATCAGACCATTCAGAAAACAGAAAATAGTTTTCCTCTACCTGTTTCAGAGCACATTTTGGAGAAGTCTACCCAAAGAAAAAGATAATCTTAATTTACCAAACACCTTCCAAAGAAGAAAAAGCTGATGTTTTAAAGCGCTAGGTTGATGGACTTGTCTGGAACATGGATTTATCTAAATTAAGATCCTTTCTATGCTAATGTCCTTCAACATGGTGGTCTACTTTTGTCCAAGTCTCAGCATTTCCAAAGGTGCTTTATGACTGGAGGTAGAGAGGGGCAAGTGTTGTGACATTTTTCTGAGTCCCAAATTATTGTGTATTGACAGAGAAGAGTTAGTAAATTCAAAAATATTGTTCAAACTTAGTGAATGACTGACCAGCAGAGTCAGATAGGAAACGTGTCAGACTAGGTAGAAGACTGTTGCAGACACATGTGAAAGTGTTTGCTGATGGTCTCAATGCCTGTACAGCCTCGTCGCTGTTAGCTGGCAAAACGATCTGGTGAATGCTTGTGTCCCCAGACACCACAGGCGTTACCTTCTCTTTTTTTGGACTGGCACCACCTAACCTCTGATCCTAGTCGCATTCTTCACTGTCATGAAAAATGTCTGTCAGAGCATGAAAGAATCTGAGATAATTGTGAAAATAATATAGTCATTTCCATTTGCAGTCATGTAAATCTTGTTTGGTATCAGTCTGACTAATTATGTAGAAATACAGTGAATGTTCTACATCTGCCATGATGTACACAGCTGTCTTGGGTTTTCCTTTTGTTTAGCAGTGTGTGCATGACATGGAAACAGAAGCAAAGCATTACTTCCTTCACCTAATGTTTGAATCCCACTCACTCTTTTCATAACACCAGTCTCCCTTTTATTGAGTATTAAGTTTAACTGAAGATCCAAAATGTTTTGAGTCATTAAAAGTTTTGATGATGATTTAGCCAAATCATAGATTGGTTCATTCTTTTTTGGAGATAGCAGTAGCTTAACAAATAGAAGAGTTTCTTTCCATGTTGCATGTAGAGAAGGAAATCAAAGTTGTGCACTATCAGTATAGCTAAGGGACTAATTATTTTATTTAGATAGTTTCAGCCATTTACTGTAATACTATGCAAAAAAGCGGAAAATCAAGAAATTTTGGGTATACCAAAGCAACATCTACTGTCAAGGAAGTTCATACAATAAATACACTCTTTGGTTAATTTTTTTAATATTGGACTTTTACTAAATTGTATGGCATGACTTATAATCAGTTCAACTTTTCTGGTGGCCCCTAGTGACTTTTCTTGACAAAATCGTGGTCATTCTGTCACTTTACACTGCAATATTTCCATCCCAATGCTTTCATTCATACGAACAAGGTCTGAGCAGGTTGGTGTGAGGATACCTGAGCTGATATATAACTATTCAGGCTGGATGTCATTTTAGCCAAGGCAACACAGAAATCTCACCAGGTAATGATTGTGAAAGATCCTGTATTGTGTAATAAACAGACAAAAGTAAAGCAATTATGACAGATGGTGTGTTTTCAAGAGGCAGGCTTCATTTGGAGAATAATGAAGAAGGCTGCAAGTTTCTGTACTGTGGAGTGATGGGATTTCACAGCAAAGATGGTAAAGTGTAAGCATATTTATGCTTACAGAACATCCATTTTGTTATTTAACTAGAGAAAAGAAAAGGAACTAAAAGCTAGAGAGAGGCAGAAAAAAACTGCTAATCCAAGAAAGACACATTTAAGGCCATAGTGAAGGATGACATTAAGCTATTTTGTGTGAGTATTGATAAGAAGGCAACATATTCCTCAAACAAGAGTGCCAAAGTACAGGGTGTAACAGAACTGAAATAAACACTTTAAACTTATGTAAATCAGTTCTAAAGTCGAATTTGAAAGACTTCCAAATATGTTAAGATAGAAAGACAGTCAAAACAACATAAGCTCTGCTGTTTTACAAGGTAATGACCCCATGAAATAACCATGCAACTATGAATGATGGATGTTAATGTTTGAAATCCCAGATTCAGCTGACCTATTTTTTTAATCCTGTTTGATTTTTTCTTCTGTTTTCATACAAAGTATTTTACCAAAGTAGAACCTTGAAACTCAGAAATTAATCTTATGTTCCACTGTACAATTTGTATTGTTTATTTAGGCTTCAGCCATAACGACAGATATGTTTACTTTTAGATTTATATCAAATCTAGCCACTCTTGCATTTTTACTGGGGATTTATGTTTAAAGATAAAGGTTTGCTAAAATGAAATCATAAGGAGAAATGTCAGCAAGAGGAATAGCAAAAAAGTCCTCCAGATACTAATGTGATTCATTCATTGTTCAAGTCTAGATGCTTAAAATATTAAAATATATTTGTTTCTTTTTACAATGCTAAAATTAGGCAAGAGTTTCAATTTGCTTTTGAGACAATGGTATCTCACTGTACCCTCTTATTAGAAACATAAAGATAAGAACTGACAATAACTGAGTTTTAATTAAAATCAGTTGCACTAGGGTTTTACTTCTTAAATTAAAACATAATTTGATGGAGATTTCCCCCACCCACTCTTCTAAAAAGAAGCATAATTTAAGAAGTTTGCATTTTCAGGATTCCACAGAATCACAGAATCAAAGAATGTGCTGAGTTGGAAGAGACCCGTTGGGATCATCGGGTCCAACTCCTGGCCCTGCACAGAACAACCCAAGATTCGTGTGCCTGAGAGCACTGTCCAGTTTGTACTGGATAGAGGGTGGAAGAATCTAATCAAAACACTGCCTCTGCTGAAACCCTGCCCACTGCTGGAAGCGCTCAGGAACTGATCTTGCCATTCCTAATCACGTAAGTGACACTCCTCCCCAGTACAGAAACTTCCAGCCTTCTTCATTATGCAGCAGATGAAGCCTGCCTCCTGAAAGCACAGCCATCTCTCATAATTGGTTTAGCTTTGCCCATTTGTTATACAGCTTCCTTCACAAAGAATATCTTCCCTGCTACGGATACAAGCTTCACTCATAGAATGCATTCAGCACAATTTAGGAACATCATGAAACTGTTACGGGATGATATGTTGCTGAAATAATTACGGTTTTCCTTCTACGTAAAGCAGTGCATCACTGAATATTTAATAACATAAGTATTCTAGGGAGGTTTAGAATGTTCTACTAATTTACATTGAAAAACTGTTTTCAAATAATACCTTAAGTATACACATAGTCAGATATATCTGGAATATATGTTACAGCTCCAAAAAATGGATGTCTTTCTGACACTGGAGAATGACTCATTCTATCAAGAGGGAAAGCTTTGTCTTAGCCAAGGTACTGCAAAATTACATTTTTGTTCCATTATGAGATAAATCATGAACTCCTCTTGTACTTGGAAAACTGGTTCTGATGAAGGATTAACATAAATGGCTGAATTAATTGCTGAGTCTGTCATTTATCTCCATAAACCAACATCCAAATTTTCCCACCTAAGAAGATACTAATACCTGGGAGTTTGGAAGCATTCAGGTCTACCATCTGATAAGCAGCTGAATTAACCTTCTGCCATTCATAAAGATTCATCCATCTGGAACATGTAATCGTTTGTCAGAGAATTCCTGGGAGAATCCTGAAGGAATTTTGTCACATAGAGAGATTCTGGTATTGCTATACTTTTCACATTTGTCTGAGAAACCATAGCTCCCGAAAACAAACAAACACACAAACAAACAACAATAACAACAACAACAACAAAAACAAACTTTGGAGGCCAGTATATACCAAAGAAAATTCTGCTAAATGTTACTGAAAAGCCTCTTCATACTCAGCAGCTAGCAACATTAACAGCAAGATGCATAAAACAAGGACTACCTAATGAGATTAAGTCCTTCAGTTTTCTTGAAAAATGACTAGACAAATGACATCTAGACAAAATTACTGGTGTTATGAGTGTGTGCAGAAGCACCAAATCTGCATTGTGAGTCTTTTATGTAATTCAGAATGCCTCAGGAGACAAGGAAAACTGGAGGATTTATGTCTCCAAGCCCTGTTACAGATTGGCTTTGTGCTGATGTCTAGGGTATGCCAGCAGAAGAGTGCAGCTTTCCTATCATCCCACACAACTGAAGAAGAGAACATGTTGAGTTCTTCAAGCCCCTGTAAAGATAAAGGCTCTCTCATATCTAAATATGACAATAGTTTCTTTCAGAATTAATGGGTTGAAATAAAGGGTTTGTGTACACAAGGAAGACTAAAAACTCTTTTGTTTACAACAGTAGTAATAAGTAGGCAACGTTGATCCACCTGTAAAAACTGAATGCAATGTAAATTTTTATGACCAAACTGTTAGTAAAAATAGTCTTAAAATCTTTAAAGAAAATATTTTCAAAGATATTTAAAGTCCTTTCTGTCTCCTGTTAATCTGTTCAGCTTCTTAGTTTGAGGAGGTACTTGGCAAAACTGGTTTTTCTTGGAGTCCTTAAAAAAACCCATGCACAGGAAAAACATATGGAAACTGCCCACAGGAAGCTTATATCAGATAAACATAGGAAGTAATTATTCAGCAGGAAAGTTTGGAGGAAATGGGTTGTTTTTCTGTCAGTTCTGGTGTTCCACAAATTTCAGGACATCAGCAGTAATGAAGGAAATAGATTAGCAATTGCAGGGCAGCTATTGTTTATACAGTGTTGACATTAAATGTCACTCTCTTAGAATTTACCTTGCAAAAATAATTTAATATTACGCAAAAGCAAATCAAAGCAGTATTTCTCTTATTCTAACAATATCACAGCAGTTAGTCTTTACATCTCTGCAATTAGAAGGTTTGAGGAGAAAATAATTCACCTGGTAAAGCTGTAAAATAAAAGAAAAATACATTCAAAAACTTCAAGTATTTATTAGCAATACTTTGTTTCTTGCTTTTTAAAATTATAAACCTTTACTTGGGAATAAACAAGTAGCATAGGAGCACCACAGATCCAATCTAAGAAAATGCAAGATTTTAAGGTGTTGCTTTAACTTAATTTAATTCTTCACTAAAATGAAAACACTCTCAGCTAAACTAAGTCATGAAGTCATTAGGAATTCTCACTCCTGAATCATCTGATTAACATAAGACAAAGATATAAACAAAGATTCTCTTTTGATCAGTCTAACTGAACATCAAGTTCTACCTAACCACATTTTCTTTTTTAAAAATCTAACAAAACTTTCACTGAAATAAATATGCATCTGTATAAAAGCCTTCAGGTTTGACAAAGCAATATTTTCCCTGTGAAAATGTATCGTGGGAAAAACATATCCAGTGTACTATGGTTCAAACTTGCCCCACAGTGGAGAAAAGTGATTATGTGGGAAACAAATACAGCTGTGAAAGGTGCTGTGCTTTGTGCAGGCAACAAGGAGGTGGAAAGAAGTAACCCACTTTATACCCTGATGATGCACTTCATAGCAAGCTGGAGAGCAAAAAAGGGCAGGACACGAAACAGGCCAAATCTTCAGAAGGAGCCAATTTAAATATCATATTCTCATTCTTGTATGCACAAATGTCTGCTCAGGACAGCAGGATTTCAGTGATGTCTCTCTTCCCTTGGCCCCCACACCAGGATTGCAGACATTACCAGCCCCTGCTGGGCTCCAGCAGAACCAAGCCAGCTGCTCCTCAGTAGCTCTCCTGGTGCTACCAGAAAAGACAGAAACGGAGAAACTCCATATGGCTTCTTGGATGCACACTTGTTCTAGCTGTCATCAGTCCTGTGCAATTGTGTGTTTTACTGGTTTACTGTGGTTTTCATTTTCCTGTACTTCTCTCCCTTCTATTTGATTTAGTCAATGATTTTGGTAACTATTTCACTTAATGGCTGAAAATATAATAAGGAATATTTCAGTTCAAATAACTTAGAATAGTTCTCTAAGGATGTTAATGTCTTCTCTTTTTTTTAGCCATTCATGATCATAATACTGTATTATAAAGAGCTTATCTAGATAAGTAACAGACTGCACTCTTAGCAAAGTATCATAAATAATGTTGAAAAATTTTAAATATCTCTTCCAATTTTATCAGCTGATAAATTAGCTAGAGCTGACCCATTTTTGCAAAGAATGTTAGCTGCAGTAAGAGCATTTCTTGCACATGAAAAATTGAAATAGGTATGCAAGATTGTTCAGTAAATAATTCTTGACATGTTCTGATTAATTTTGTTTATGAAAATTGAAGTACATTCTTCAGGCAATAATATATTCTATCAGATATCCAAATAAAAAGATTTCTTACTGGTGTTTTGAATTGTTTCTTATGTGTACTTACTTTCACAACAGCTTAACTTCAATTAAAAAATTGCATTTTAATACTTTCAACATTGCATATGTTTATTTGTCGTCTAAAGAACCTTTAGCTTCTGATCTTCAAACATATTTTCTTAAATAGATTAGTTTTGCATTACAAACATTGTTAAGTTTGAACTTTTAAGACAGAGGGTTTCAAACTGATTTTAAGCAAAACAAGGTTAGAAAATTCAACCCTGCCATTATTACTCGGAAAGTTTACTACAGCAGTTCAATAAAACTCAATAAGTGACCTGAAAAAACTCCAGCTAGTGTTAGAATGGCCTGGTAGATTAGTCCAAATCCAAAGTAAAAAACTTTCCACTGGGAGAGCAGGCAAGGCTGAGAGAGATCCCTGCTTAGAGCAGAACGATGCCAGCTCTGAGCTCTGACAAAGACAGGCAACAGGAAGATAGTCCAGATGGGAAGATTTTTGGGAAAGTTTCACCAAGGTAAATGGGAAAGCAAGATATAGGGCAGAGGTAGTTGCTGCAATTGTTTTACCAGCTTTACCTCTGAATGTCTTTCTGTCAGCCTTTTCCTGAGTGTTTCTAGTAGGAAGGCTGAAGCAATGACCATTCATTTCATCAGGCATCCCGAAAAGGTGTTAACCAGATGTTTAATCCTATTTTCCTTTTCCCTATGACTTTCTCAATGAGATTGTTACCCATTCAAACTCTCTAAATCCCTGTTAGAAGAATGACCCTTAAGGTATTTTGACAACAAATGAATCTATTATTTCTGCAGAAGAAGCAGCAAGTTCATGGTCTTCAGGAAATTTACCTTTGTCATATTATTCAGTTCACAAAAATCACAATCTGAATCAGAGTTTTAAATGGACCATCATTTGAGGGAAGCATTGAAAAGACAGTGATGATTCAGCTCACTGGCACAAAAAACTGTTTTTCCAATGTTTTCATACAAATTGGAGTCTCTGGAACAATCATATTACAAGGAATTAATGCTAACAACATAGAATAAATTCAATTTGGGGGTTTGCAAGGGAGGGTTCAGCCTTAGGTTTGGTTGTTTTTGTGGAGTATGTGTCTATCCCCTAAACATTTATTTAGGGGATAGACACAGGCT
The DNA here is from genome assembly GCA_013397755.1 of Cnemophilus loriae. Lineage (NCBI taxonomy): Eukaryota > Metazoa > Chordata > Aves > Passeriformes > Corvidae > Cnemophilus > Cnemophilus loriae. Next base: position 1,560,939 of record VZTF01001314.1, read on the forward strand.
AGGGATTTTGATTATCAGATTCCAGAGCTTTAGTTCTCGCCTTCAGCTACCTTTTAAAGATTCTACAGGCCTCTTGCCTCTGGGTGTTCTGTGCTCCTTTCTGGCTTTCAGAAAGTTTTCTTTAAGAAGATCTGTTTGCTCTTATTGAAAATCAGAGTGATAGCTTATTAAGAAAGAGGGCTGAATAAGCAACTCAAATCTCCTTTTGAACTGGTAAGAGAAAGTAACTGAAAATAAACAATGTGACCCAAAATTACTTTTTGTCTTCAACATCTGATTTCCTCTCAATAGGATTTTCATGTAACAAACAATATGGTTTAATCAGTTCTTTGATTTATCCTGTGATCCCTTGGAAAATTAATTATATTTGTAATCATGTGCTGAGAAATTACTGCAAGAAGCAACATTTTCAGGGTAAAAAGCATTTGTTTCACTTCTTTTTGTTCAAAATTTAGGGCATAATGTCCCCTGGTGCAGTTTCTTTTCAGGAAGCAGCTTCCATTTATAGCATTTATTGAAGTGGGAAGTATCACTGACAGTGTTATAGATGAGGACGATGCGTGCATCGAATAAAAAGTATCCAGGACATTTGACTTAAAATATAAGCAATACAGAATGATTTTATAGTGATAAATTTATGAGAATCAGGGCTTTGCATCTCCACAGGCCCCTGGAAAGCCTGGATGATGTGTGTTTTCCAGCTTTTTCCATTATACTACATCCTGTAAATTACCTATAGCAATACAGCTACCTACAGCTAACTGTTGTAAGTTCTGGGTCTCCTTACAGACAGCCACTTCAGACTCTTTATAAAATTTGGTGCTTTTGTTGACAGGGAAATGTAGGTGAAAAAAATCCATGAGAAAAAGAGGTAGATAAAATCAGCTGCACCTCTGCCACAAGCCATAAACGACTGGCATGGTCCTAAAGCTGACTGAGACCTGTTTTTGTGGCTTAATTCCACTCTTGGGACTCTATAACTGTAGATTATGGCTGTCATTTTTATGAAGAGGGGGAGAGTTAGATCAGCATAGAGTTAATTCCAGTTTAAGCAAATCTGAGAGTCTCTGATTAGAGAAATATAAATTTGGGTGACAGTCTCTGATCTGAAGTTTGTTTTAGCTTTCTTTATCACATCGTTCTTCTCTCAGAAACATGGTATTTCTTTATTATCCTAGTTGTGAACCCCTATACATGTGACATGCTATTTAATGCCAGAAAGAATAAATGGATCTGTGAGGCCAAACTGAAGTAGTTTTATAGTAGTTTTCACCCAACCAGGTTTACATGGAGATGCTATGTGGACAAGCTGGACATAGCCATATGATGTAGAGGCATCATTCAGCTTTCAGGCACCCCAGATTATAGAAGTTTTTCTAATTTATATCTTCAAGACTAAAATCCATTTGCTGGTAAATTAAAATAGAAAGAGAGCTCTGAAAGGGAGTCCATAGTCACTATTTTCAGGAGTTGAAGCATTGTCAACATGCTGTTTTAGTGTGAAGTCTATTTCAAACTTTAGGTCTTTATAATGTTCTTAATAACTTTAAAATTAATTAAATTTCATGATACCCATTATTTTCAAATAATTGATCCAAAGTTAGAGATTTCTAGACTAAACATTTTTCAGTTTAATTCTTTTGAAAATATTTTTTTTATATGGAATTTTAGAATTGATATTCTAAGGTTCACACTCTTCCTTTGCTTTTTATAAGTACTATTTTTGCCTCCTGAGTCAAATCACTACCTACAGAGGTTCAGAAATATGTATCAGACTTCCTCTTGATATGCTAACACTGATTTTAAAAATATTGTTTGGACCTTAAATATAGAGTTATATCGAGTGGCCTTACAGGCTGTCTTTTCTAATCTGACTAGGATAATAATAACCCTTCTCAGATCTTGTTACTGTAAAGGAATCAAACACTTTCAAAGCAGAACCATCACATTATAGACTGATATTTAAGTAGTTCTGTTTTAATATTTTGGACAATTCTGCTTGGGAGGAAACAGTTTCATTAAAGGAACAAAATAAATGAGTATTAGTATTAATATGTTGCTATTTGTCATTTTTAAGAAAAAGAACAAAACTCTTCTGAAATACTCTTCTTTTTTATTGTGATGATTTGGAAATGTTGCTGGCGTGACAATGCAAATTTCTCTTTATACTTTTGTAAGCTTATGTTGTTTCAAAGCTACTTAAACTACTGACATTCAGTTACCATCACAATCACACCCTGAACACAACTCTGCTGAAAAAATTCAAGTGTCTGTCATCTGTGCAGTAGTGAAATAAGCTATAGTAAGGAAGAGGAAGCACTTTCATATATGTCATTGCCCACGTGAAAATGTTGCATCTATTTCTAGCAATAACAAGCTGCCATTTCATTCATAGAAACAATAGATGCCGTCTTCCATCCACCTCCAAAAGGAAGAAATCATCAAAGGTTAAAAAAATCAACTACTTCACATAAAAAATAAGTCATTATTGAGGACAATGCATGAAAAAAGGGAACAATCAAAGGACAAAAAGTGCACAAGCAAGGAACCAGAGGGGGCTCCTACTCCTCAGGTAGGGCACAGCCAGCAGTGGACACACCAACAGCCTTCAAGGCTCACTGAAAGTGTCTGGGAAACTGAAGGTGCTGGCCAGTTATGGAGGTGGGCTAGGACCAGGGAGCCAAAACCATTCCCACAGTTGCCAGAATTCTCTACAATGTCCCAAATTTCTGTCCGGCTTTCCCCAGAGGTACTTCTTGCCTCCCAGTCCCAAATCACTAAGATCCACAGATGGAGTTTCCTATCCACTCAGAGAAGGCTCAGTCCCTGTGTGTCAGGCATCAGTGTCAGCCTCACGTGCCTGTGGGCACCACTCAACTGAATTTATTCCTGCTTTAAATCCCTTTTCTGCTGATCGGTATTGGAGACTGAAATAATTGTCAAAGTGAACTCTTAATTTGACCTAATGCAACTATTGATTTATTCATATAAGTGAGAGTGAGGAACCACTTCAAGAAGGGATTTGTTATTCTCCACTGTAAGAAGTCTTAGCAGATTGAATTTGCATACCTGTCCTTTTACTCCTGTTAATCAATCTTATGTCTTCTTGTCACATTGGCTTGTTAGATTGTGGTTAGGCATGGAAAACGATGAATAACTATAAAATATATCCATGGCCTTTATGCATTTTAATTTTCTGTATCCCTTGCTTCCTTATTTGATTAAAACAGTGTGCTTTCACATTTACAGTCCCATTAATCAATAAATCTGCTTCACAGGGTAGTATATTAATCAATATGAGTAAAAATCCATACTCCTGCATACTAATAATTTTATTTACTTACTGTAATATTATTACATGGTTTTCTTCTGTTTGCTGTCAGAAAATATCATCCTATCTGATTTCCTACAAAATATTCCTCAAGAAAGTCAGACTACTCCTGTCAGAGAAAAAAATTTAGCAATATCTACCTTTATAGGTAGATATATATACCTTTATAGGTTCATTGATAGAGATGACCAAGATAGTTGAAAGGATTTCAGTGGTTGCCAGGATTTTATAATGACTAAGTTTATCACCTGATCTTGAAGCCTCACAATTTACAAACATATCCTGTGAGTCCGAGGCTATCTTAATCAAATTGATCATGTCAAGAGCATGCTCCAGCTGCCAGTGTGATCAGCTTTTGTCAAGGGACTATACACATAAAAGTAGTTCTGGTTTTAAGGGCTCTATTTTCTATTGTTTTGCTTTTGTCTAATTCAGAGTTATTTTTAAAAGGCACTGAGTGCAAGGTCTACCGCAGCTCTAGGAAAAAAAACCCATTAAGGTTTATGACTGCTCTGAAGGAATATTCCACATGTTAAATAGTGAGCTTCACTGGTTTGTTTCTTTCTTTGTTTCTAATTGAGCATGTGCAACCAGAGTAGAGCCAATGAATCAGATTAGACATGCAAACCAGTAACTGTCAAGTTTTATCCAAATCAAAAATAATCCTGGTGATTCACTCAGCAGAATTTGATTCTTTTTAGCAGTGACAGGATTAGGCATCCTAAATTACAAACCGTGGTGTAAGAAGGCATAATTTCTCAAATCAGAGGTAAAAACTGTACAAACATGATGGAGTAGTGAGGAGAAAAGGTGTTCCCCTAATGCAAGACATTTCTCATCAGCAGTAAAAGAGATTGATAAAAAATAAAATTAATCCCAAGGGTATTTCCTACCAGCCGCCACAAAACATTAAAGGAATGTTAAAAAAAAAAAAAACAGTAGAAGCTCTCCTATGAAATCAAGTGTATGATTTGGCTCACTAGGCAGGAAAAACTGTCTTTTCATATTAAGTTTTTAAAATTACCTGGAACCAATGTCCTTTTCCCAGAAATTACAGGAAATGTGTTCACTTAGAACCACATACTAACCATAGCTCTGTATTACCTGTGCAGTCTGAATATCTGAATAAGAGCTTTTGTCTTGGTTGCAAGCTTCTTGGGATATTGTGGTTACATATTTGGTGGTCTCTTGGTTGTTACCTGTCTGAAGACTCTGCTTGGCTGTGAGTTTTGGTATAGTATTGACAATTTAAGTTGCTGCTGCTCTCCTTAGCATCTGGGAACTCAGAATTTCTAACTTTCGTCGCGTCCTGTCACAGTTAATAATAGCAATAATAACTTAGTTTCGTATGTGACAATGAGCATGAAATAAAATATATGTCGATATTAAATAACCTGATTTTATTAAACAATGCTGACATGGAGCTCTGGTTCTTAGCCATTTGTGATCTCTGCTGAAATACAGCCAGTTCTGATGTAAAACAATTAGTTCTAATTAGTAGACTTCATCTTTGGCGCTCATAATGAGAGGCACACAATACAATGTGTTGCCTAAACGTAAAAGATTTAAGACCAAATACAATTTTCAGCAATGAGGAAAAAGGCATGGAACCCAAAACAATGTGATCAGCTGAGCTGGCTGTGTAGAAAAGAGCAAAGAAGAAACTGGTGTATTCTTGGAAGCCTGGACGATGAGCAGAGCTAGACTGGATGTACACTAGCCCATGAGGAGCTGGACAATGCCACTGAGTAACCCCTCTCAATTTACAGGCGGAAACTGATGCACGTGAGGTTCCATCTGAATAGGAGGAAGAACATCTTTGCTGTGTGATTGACTGCACTGAAACAGGTTGCCCAGAGAGAGTGTGGAATCTCCCTCACTGGAGATATTCAGGACCCTCTGGTATTAATTCTGTACCATGTTGTCTAGGGTGACCCTGCTTGAGCAGTGAGGTTGGACCAGATGACCCACTCTGGTCCCTTCAAATCTTACCCATTCCATGGTTCTGTGAATTACATTTGAATGATTACAATGGTCTGGGGAGAGTCCTGAGGACTGGAAGAAAGAAAGATTGCTCTTAACTGCAGGAAGGGCAAGAAGAAGAATCTCGAGAACTATGGGCTGATTAGCTTCACCTCTATCCCAGGGAAGAGGATGGAACACATAGCTGTGAAAACCATTTCCAAATTTATTAAGGACATGAGGGTTATTTGAAACAATTAACATGGATTTAGAAACTGGAAATCATGCCTGATCAATATCATAGCCTTTGGTGACAAAACTACTAGCTTGGTAGATGCGTGTAGAGCAGTGGATGTTTCTCTTGACTTTGATAAGGGTTTCAGTTTTCAACACTCTCTAGCATAACATTTTCATTGACAAGCTGATGAAATGTGTGCTAGATATGAGGATGGTGGGGTGGGTTCCAAACTGGTTGGACTGCTGAGCTGAAAGTGTTGTGATCAGCAGCACAAAGTCCAGCTGGAGGCCAATCAATAGTTCAGCAACCTGTCAGATAAGCACAAGTTCTGCTGGAGTAAGTTCAATGACCAGTGGAACATGTTCAAAGCTTCATAGCAAAATTCAGTTTCTTGGCAACATACACTGGCAACGTTACAACTCTTTACTGACGTTGTTCAATTGAGCTTTCTAAAGTTTTTTTTTTTTTAAAGCCTGAATGTTCACATGCTCACAGATTAGAAGGTATACGTTGTCACAGTATCACTGTCAAAATGGAGAAATGATCATGTTTTTGATCTAGATTGTAGAGACTCTTAGGACAGACAAAGCGAGAAATTTGAAGAATAAGCGAAGGGAATGAAAAGTGATAGAACGATCAAGTACTTCCTAAAAAGCTATATTTGGGAAGCACAGTTTTTAGTAGAAACCTTAGCTGAAGATTCCTAAGATTCACAGACTCCTGCTTCCTTGTATATTTGTGTGCAAGCAAAATTTTCAAAAATGTATTAAAGAAAAAGCATTTTTAAAAAATGTAGGGTTGAGAGAAGTGGTGGATGAGTCACTATTCCACTTCTTGATTTCTTAACTATTCAAACTACAAGATAAGAGTAGTCTGTATTACCCATGGTATTCACACACCAAAGAAATTTTGCCTAAATAAAATAATTATCTTACGTTCTACACAAGGATTGGTTTTTTTATTGTATTGTTTTGCATTTCCACTGTATTAATTACTGTTGCTGGGGAAAAAATGCTTTTCTACACAGCTTTATTCTGACTATTGCTAATTTATTATGACACTACAGCAAAGACTGTAAAAGCATAAAGAAAAGGTAAAAAATAAATCCAGAAAGTTTTTATTCTTAGGTCTCTATTTCTCTGTCCTGTGTGAAATAAATTTCTCTTATTCAGCAGTTGCTCTCATAAACTTGCGTGAAAAATCAAACATGCAAAAATTTCAGCATTATTTTTAGGATAAAAACACATCTTTACTGTCATAGGTAAGGAAAGAGCAGAATAACTATAGGAAAGTCAATATGACCAAATTAATTACTGCCATGAAGAATATTAAGAGTTACAATAAAGGTGAGTTAGTGTTCCTCCATTTTATACTACAGGAGAGTTTAATAAGTCTGTTTAAATACCTGCTCTGTGAATTCACATATAGGTCAAAGGAAGTATTTAAAATATTATTTTTTAAACTCCTGTCTTCATGGTGCTCAGGAAATAAAAAGATGCAAATTTTTGATTTCAAAAAATATAAAGAATAGTGATGACACTAAATTCCTCCCCACTCCCTTCTTTTCTTGCTCTGCTTAAGCAACTTTTTCAGGTTCAGCTTAAGAACTGGCAGGAGAATGGTAGTAAATCTGACAACATAATTTTATTCTGTATTTTAAGCATACATTCATCTGAAAACTTGTGTTGAAAATACAGTTACTTAATGCACTGAGACAAAGAAGTTTTACAAACTGCCTTGGGACCAGCATGTATAGGAAACGTCAAATTTCCATCAAATGGTGGCTTTTCATTTCTGCTAAGCTTAATTTATATGCCACAAGTTTTTACACTTGAAAATGTTGGCATGAGATCTCACAGGTACAAATAAAGCAAGATTAATGCTTCCTTGTTTTCTAGTGAATAGTAAAGCATGCACTACCAACTTGCATTTCAAATGAATTGCCAATGAGGTAGATTGGGAATTGCAATTAGTTACTTAATGTGAGTAGGTAGTTAAAATATCTTTAGGAGAACTGAAGTGTGAATGAAGCTGTGTGCCATTCAGCTAACCTGTGCTTTCACTCATTTCATTAGTGTGCCATTTCAAAATCTGTATAGAACTAGGTGATTTAAAAACTCACCATCATCATTCAACATAGGCAACATACGGCTGTTCCCGTTTTTATGCAAGGGGTTTGGGCTTCAAGATCCAATCATGCTTAAGATTCAGGTAGTTTACATATCTTTCAGTAAACTGACAGAATGGGGTTTGTACAATAGATAGGAGAGTTTATGTCTAGGCCAGCATAGGTCTCTGTTTCAGGGTGATCTGAATAACTCTACCAGCCCAGTGACTGTATTGACTAGAGCTCCACTGACAGTAGCAGGAGCTTAGACACCTTGTCAGATACCTTAAAAGATATCTTAGACACTTTGCTGACATGCAGGTGGCTGAATTCTGATGCCTGCAAGCAAGGTGGGGGCCAGCCTCTTCTCCCAGGCAACCAGAGACAGGACAAGAGGAAATGACATAAAGCTGCACCAAGGAAGGTTCAGTTAGGACTTCAGGAAGAATTTTTTCACTAAAAGGATGGTTAAGCATTGGGATGGGCTGCCCAGGAAGTAGCAGAGTCACCATCCCTGGAAGTGTTCAAGAGATGACTGGCCATGTCAGTTAGCGTTACGGTCCACTTGGCAAGACAGTATTTGGTCAAATGTTGGACTTGATCTTGGATGTCTTTCCAAGCTTAATGATTCGATGAGTCTATGAAACCCCACCCTCAGTTTCTCTCTTTGTTAAATGGCAAGATGCTTGGAGACAAGTACAATGTTCCAGAAAGAAATAAGGATTAATTATGGTCAGACTTCAGCTTAGCTCTGACTTGATTGGTGTACATTGAAGAGCTCTGTTAGAGGGTATGTTTCCATTTTTTCACTAGAACTGAGAAAAAGTAGAGACCTTTCACCCTTTTATCCTGTCTTTTATTTTAGGAATTCCCTGTTTGATTATTACTGTTACGGATATATGTCAGACTGCATGAAAATAACTGAAATATTATTTGGACTCTAAGTTTAAAGCATACCCATTATTAACTCCTTAAAACAGTGTACAAAATCAATGCAGAAAGTAGAATGAACATCTAACTGGACCCATTCTAATTCTCCACCCATAATGGTTTTTTTGCACTACTCTGCAAATATACTTCTCTGCATCACCCACCTGAGGGAAATGGCACTGGCACAGGGAGTGAAGAGAAGGAGTTTCTACAGTGTAACTCCATGACCTTGGTAGCGTGGAGCCCAGATTTCTAGTCACCACTGAATGCTGGACCGTGATGTTTGCAACTTACAAAATGTTGAAGCCATGAGTATTCTTGCTTTTAACAGGGCCATATAAGAGTTGAACAGATAGTTTTAGAAGTTCCTAAGAGATATCATGCATTCATTGCAGCTTGAAATCTCTGTACTTGATGTGATACATAACAGCTCACAGAGGCTAATTTCTTCCCCGAGAAATAAAAGGTGACTGGATGGCAAAGGCCTCTGAGCCATAGGTATTTAACATAAGGTAAGAAAAAACCTACTTTTTAGATTATATGGCAGATCTGACTTTATATTGTGTTATATTTATGCAACTGTTATCATAAACAATAGTATAACAGGAGACTCTCAAAACTCAGTTATAACCAACACAGTAGAGGGATATTCAGGAAAGGGATACATCATTGTATGTTCACAGAGCTGTGACCTCTATGAAACATAACCAATAGATTTAATAGATGGATATGTGGTTATACCACAGGTCCTGGAGACCAAATAAATCCATATATGTATATGTGTTAAAAGACTCTTCCCTTCCCTCATATGAAGAAAATATTAAAGTAAAAAGTATTAAACAGGTATCGTGAGAGAACAAAAAGGTATCTGATAGTGGTCTTTTTTGTCTATTTAAACCTGATAGATAGCAGATCAGGTTTTCATAAGATCTTTGTTTACCTGTGATTAACATCTGTAGCTGAAAAGATAAGCTCTTCTCACACTATTTTAATATCCTCAATTACTTAGATTCTAAGCAATTTGTTTGTGTCTCCATTTGAATAAAGAAAGGTAATCCTAGGGTTGTCCAGGACTGTTATTTACAAATGACTGCCCATTACTCACACAAAATAAGTTATTTTTGACTTGGTCACTATTAGAATACAGAGAATTACAACCTGTTTATTCTATGCTCAGGTAAATTGCCCTTAGGTTGATGAGCTGATAATTATATGTTTCTTTCTTCAACTGATGGCTCAGGGGATAGACATAATATTAGTTATTTGCTTTAACAATTAGGAAATTGTTCAATTTGTGCTGTAATTGACTAAATTACACCTGCAGAGGTCTAAAGAATTTCATTATCACCTGTGTGAAAGCAGCACATTTCACCTATTACCTACATCTATTTTTTTCTATTTTAACCCCATCATTATCAGTGCAGTGCTTATGACCACAATAAAATTGCAATAATTTCCAATCTTTAAGCATATTTTTTCTTTTAATATATGTCACCAACTACAACACACAATGAGTCCCACTTTATGCTGTTTTATTCTGTTTTCCATCCAGAGTTTCAGTTCCAAAAGATGCACAAACATCATTTAATACCTAGAGCCAAACCCCTGAAGTAGCAGCAAAATAAAAATATTTTCTTAGAAAGTCATAGAATACTAATTCATTTGTTTAAACAAAATTTAAAACTTTTAATTTTTAGGGGACAGACATAATATCAAGTGTGTTATACCTAGGAAAAAATTAGACCTCTTAAAGTTATGTCATGACATATAATTAATGGTTATTTCTGTCAGGTCAATTTATATGATACATTTTTTTGGACAGGCATCTTTCACATTGAAATAACAGATTATCTTCTGGATTTTCCCTTGGGTGTTAAAATAATAAACAAAGCAATAAACTGAACTGTATTCATCTGGCTCAAAACATACTTTTTATGTCTCTGTAGATATTTCAGAATAAGTCTACCAGCTGGATAGCCCTGGACTACTAAAAATTTTTCTCTTGGCATGGTTGTTTCATGGAGTAAAGAGCACTAAATTAATTTCCATTTAAAATAGGATTATTTTTTGTGTTCGTTCCATCCAAAACTGGTCAAGGAAAAGTGTTCAAACAAATTGAATTTTTTATCTGTTCATTGTTTTCATCCAAAATATAACTCACATAATTCTCATGTGTGAGAGGCAAGAAAGTATAGTTACCATACAAAATTTCAGAGTTTGCCATCATTTTCAGCTGACTCGATCACTTCCTGTGTTCGTGACCAAATCCACTAAGGCCACACTACACTGGTAACTCACAGAGTGGTGCCTGGACCCTTTTTGGGAGCTCCAGAAGAAATCAGAACTGTAACAATAGTAATTGGCCTAAAAGAACAGATATTCAGGAGCCTACACAGCCTATGTCTTGGCTTTGTATTCCAATGGATGCGTTGTATATTCTGACTCTTCCTGCTACCACTGTGAGTAGGTCTTTTTTAGTCATGCAGACTGAGAAAGGAGACTGATAGTCAGCCATAAGGAGCAGATGGATAATAAAAGATCTACCAGTTGTCACTGCTGCCTTTTGGAGCCATTTTTAAGGAACATATTACTTCTCTGCTACCTGCCTCATGGTCAAGTAAAATTACAATTTTCTCTTTTCATGTCTGAAACCTGAGCTCCTCAAACATACATTTTCAAAATCTATGGATAACTGGGAACTTTACTTCCCACAGTATTTAACTGACCATCTTATTTTCTGGTACACTCTCACTGATTTTCATAACAATTCTGCTTGAGGACCTGCAGATTAACTGTTTAAATATAGTAAGAACCACCTAATTTTCAGTGAAATACAAGATAAAGAAAATTAAATCTGCAAGTAATTTTTAAACTTATAGAAAGTGTGTGTCAGCAGAAAGCTTTTTAGTAGATTTACTTATTAGAAAGTATGGATAATAGCTTAGAACCAGTAACAACAGTGTGTTTATTGGTACTACTTTCTATAATGCTGAAATGCTTCTTTCACTTGTGTCCTTAGTCTTACGTTGTGGTTTGTATTTGCATATGCTAAAAGATGCTGAGCATAATGTCTCCTTCACAATGCTCTTTGCAATGATCTTTTGGTTCCCAGTCACGATCTTTAAAGTATTGCAGCAACGATCATGACTTGACATAGACGCGCACTGTTCAGAAAACTACCAAGAAAACAAGTCATTTCAAAGATTGTGTTGAATTAAGTTGATTTTCTTAGTAACTCTGCCACCTGCAGCACTAAAGAACAAATGTCTTCGTGATGGACAGGTCAAACATAGTTTTTCATAAGGTGCCCACAGCTGTTCTTTCTTTTCCTAGTGAATTAACCACTTCATTGCTGTTCATTCATGCATGTGTCATTGTAGTTTTAAGGAGAATGTGAATGGAAAATGTAGCTTGAAGGTCTAGTCTTACTGAATCAGCCTCATTATCCTGAACATACTGATATGTCTTTTAGTCCTAAAGAAACGATTTGTGCCTTTCACTACACATATATGCAAGAACACATAACATTACTTAGGAGAAAAAATCTGAATTTTGAATAAACAGGGTTGGCAATATCATCAAGAAAAGGTAACAGTGTGGAGGTTTTTTGTAACTAAGCCATATGGCCTATAAGATTGAATACACAAAGAAAGTTAAAGAAAATGTTAGGTGATGAAAATGAGACTTCGAGTACAAGCATTTTTTACCCCAGTTTCAAGTGAGCAAAACTAAGAGCACATGTTAAAGTTATGAGGTAATCTAAAACTAAATATAATTTGCACGGCAGAAAATGTAACTTAATAGGTATTAGCACTGTGTGGGTTATAAAATACAATTCTCTGTATCACTTGGACCAGATGTTGGTTGGATATTCATTTATAATTCAAGTTCCCCATAGTCATACTATTATAAGAATTTATCTATTATATTACAGAATTTTTGAACATCAGCTAAGGCTGCTTCTGGAGTTCCAGACATAATATGGCAAAGAAAAAAAATTTAAATCCTTCAGCAACGAGAAAGGACTAATTCAGTGTTCCAAGTGCTATCCAGCTGTTATTTTGCTCTGTCTGGAAGATCTTATGTTAATTCTAGGATGTTTGTCATGAATAATAGAGTCGGAGAAAATGGTTACAGTCTTTTTGATTAATTATTTCTAGTCTTTACAATTCAGCCTATTTTATTTGTTCACTTTCAAATTCACTTTCAAAATATTTTGGAAAATTCTTTCAGGTTTTGGGAGGTTCAGTTTTCAAAATTTATTATCCATTTTTATTTACCAAAATTCTTCCATTTACTGGCAATTCCAAGAGATAGTCAAAATTTTACAAGATCATAAACACTGCAAGGAACAAAAGTAACGATTATTCAGAAATTATTCTGATTTTTCATGCATAATAGGGAACATAAAATCTTTCTTATGACAAAATATTTGGTTTCAAAATTTTGTTTCATTTCTTCAAAAGTAAATCATCCACTAGGTTTCAAAAGTGAAAGAAACTAGGCTTGGAGATTCTTTATTTCTCACTTTGCTCTTTACAAGAGAGTTCAAGAAGTTCTCAATAAAAGGGTTTCTCTGCAAGTTTTCCTATTGTACCAACTGGAAGTTTGCATAGAATTTTGTTAAATGCCTCAATTAAGGAAGAAAAAAAAGAAATATATCCACTTATCTGACCTAGCCAAGTATACGTGGAATAATATTAATCTCTTCCTCTTAAACTGAGCTTCTTAGATTCACTGCGGTTGTTCTGAAGTCCCAGTCTTTAATGAATCTTGCCAAAGGCCTGCTGGTCATTCCTCATCTTCTTTACAATACCTACGTGCCGGCAGTAAGGGGTCATGAGTCCAGCCGCTGACAAAAGCCTGATAAAATCTGACTGAACACATCCTTTTTAAATTCTATTCCCAGTCTTCTTTCCACAGATATTGGGTCCTACATGAGGACCCAATGCTGGGCAATGGGAATCGCTATGAAACTAGCAAAGAGTTCAATGAGAGCAGTACCAGATCCAAATTACAGAGTAAATTTAAACTGAACAACTTCAAGTGATTTTTCTGTTATTCTAAAGAACAGTACAGAAAAAAAAGGGTTTCCTGTGGTATTTCCAGGGTGTTTCTTCAGTAATCAGACTGATGGATTTACAGAGTAAATAATATGCATTGTCTATGACTGCATTTTGTGCTTAGAGAGAAAGACTTTTTCAGGTAATTCACAATTTTTACATTTACATTTAAGCAGTGAATTTTTTGCAGTGTACCTCAAGGAAGAAGTGGCTTGAGTTCAAGCTGTAATTAAAATGTTTCTTTTATCATCTTTAGCATAGCCCACAGTGAATCTGAGGAAACAGCAAGCCTGTTAAACAAGATAAAATATGGTAACATACACTTTTTCTGACAAGCATGTTACCAGTTTTCATAATCTCGTATAAATAAACCCAGAAATCTGTGCCAAGGCTTGTGGACTCTCCAAAGCAACGTGAAACCTTCCAGCAGGAGTAAGCAAGCATGGTAAGACAATTAACATTATTGCTGTCTTTGTTGACAATTGCCAAGTAAGATATGAAGAAGAAATTATTCCAGGTAACTCATTCATGGAGAGATCAAGGACTGTTGTGTTTGCATTTAGCCAAGCTGAATATCATTACCTGCATTTAGAAAAAGGCCATGCAACTGAAGCGAACAACTTCTTTCATAGGCTCTATCTTAGCAACAACTCAAGAATAGACATTTCAGATTGATAAATTTAGTTGTAAAAGGAACACGTTTAATTATCTTGCATATGTTACATTTTCTGAGAACAAGATAAATCATTGTTTTACACCTTTTCATGCACGCTAACATAAAAAGTTGAGTCGTTTTTGGCAAATGTTGGGCCACACTCAGCTTTGGTTAAAACATTTTTTTATTAATTTCAGAGGATGTTCTCTACAGTTTTGAGAAACTTTTGTAGACTAAGAAAAAGCACATTTATTACAGATATTGAACTAGCTTCTGTGATGCAGGTTCATTTATGTCGACTAACTCTTGATTACTCCAGCAGAGGATATGAGACCTCTCCACTTTAGGACTGACCACAAGGAGGCTACTGAAACACAACCCACATTTATTTATCTGTGCAAAGTTTTACTTAAAATTTTTGTTGACAAAAATACACTGACTTAAAAACCAGTTGCTTTGGGTTTGTTTGCTTCTTCATTCTTATATTCATTAGCTCTGAGTAATCACTGAGATTTTTTAACATTCCTCGTTGCCCAACACTGTGAGAGTAGTTAGTTTGGTTCAGTGTTACCATTACTGGTATCACTTGTGTCTTAGGGTAAGTAATTTGGTAAGTAATTTGACCCTTTTAAAGTGTCTAATCCAATGCATACAATCTAGTGGAGAGTTAAAACTGAATATCTCTGCAGGAAGATCTTGTTTGTATGGAATAAACATTTATAATATTTTGTCCACTTATGTTCACAAATGGGGACAGTTCTTCAGTGAAGAGATAAAACTTTCAATAGATTAGGGGCAAAATGACTTTAGATTTATTTTTTTTTTCCAACCAACAACTGGACACCAGACTAAATTGCAATAGAAGATAAATGTATTCAATGTAAGACAATGTTGTTGTTTCATTGCTGTTATTGTTATTATTATTAATTTATTTATTATTATTGCAAAACTTCCAACATATCTAAATAGCATTAATTTTCATTCATTCATTTTTAAGGGTGAATCTACTTAGCAAATTTTCAGGTTGGGCTGAAACATATTTTAATTTGTTCAAACTATATTCTTTTCATTTAATTTGTTATATTCCTTTCATGATACAAACAGATTGAGTACTCTGAAAATGTGCCATTATTCTGCTTTTTCTTTCTTTTTTTTTTTAATCAGGCCATAAACTCATGAAATTTAAAGGCACGTTTCCTAAAATGTCCAGATGTCTGTATACCTGTCTGTCCTGAATGTTGTATTGCCTGAGGGATCTTTGTGGGTTTGGCTCTTCCATTTCTATATTTCTCAACACTTGGCAGTCAGTGTTACTGTGGTTCTGCTTTGTTTTGCAATTGAACAGAATGGCTACAGCAAGTCTTGTAACCAGTATGTTGAAAGGTTAACAAAATACACACAGCTCACTCTTGCTGTCTTTCTTGAGGCTCCTGTGAATCGAGTTTTCTTTAATTTGTAACAGCCTTTGTGAGAAAGTGCCTTACTTTAAAAGACATCTGTCAAAACAGCATTTTGGAGCTCCATGAAGTTCTGAGTTTAAAACATGGGAATCTCCTCAGACAGGATAAACCTTTCAAGTTACCTCTTTCCATGGCTGACTAGGGAAGTGGCAGAAGTTGAGATATGGAAGGTTTATACCTTGGGAAAGCTCCTGTGGGCACAGGAAGACCACAAAGAGGTATTTTCTCTATCCTTGCCATTTATCTCTTACTTTCAAAGAAAATGAAGGTCTCAGTCAGCTGTTGCCTAAAAAATGAGAAAGATCTGCTCTTGGCTGGGTAAAAACGTGAACTCCTCTATTACTTCTGCTGTGTACAAGATTCATTGTCTGACAGATCCTTCAAAGTTGTCTTGGTTTTAAGGAAAATATAATCATGTTCTGTGCTAATGTGACCATGTTTAATAACTTTTATAACTATTTTTATTCTTACTGGTAAACCCTGCTTTTCCTTTGACAGTTTTCCTTCCCAAGGAGCCAATATGATAAACACTTTCAAAGAAATGCAGAGAAGCACACCAAACGTCATCACACAATTTCCCCCCTTGTCATTTCCCATTTCCCAAGGAGATGATCTGCCTTAAAAGAGAATTTCTGTTTAGCTCAAACTTGGATAAAATAAATGCATAATGCTCTCTGCAGTTTAGCCTGTGTGAAAATTCATATGATTGCCAGCATGCAACAGGACTCCTAGCAGTTAACATTACCAATACCCCAAGCTACTGGCTAATATTAAATTCTGTACTAGACTGATTTTTATATTACCAAGAGGCCAGAACTTGATCAGCCATTCCAGTTCTGATATTGTTATTTTATTCAGTACTAGTTAGCTTAAATACATTCAGTGTGTTTTTTCAACCTTGCTCACATCTTGTGCTTATCTGATGATTTCATAATGAAAATAGATATGCTGTACATTTGATACAAAATGTGCAATAAATCACAGTTCTCGCTTTCCAGAAATTTAAAAAAAAAAAAATCTGCTTCTAATTAATGTCAGTACTTTTGATGGATTTGGCACCGCTACCTTATGTTGATCCTGGCAAAATTTAGTCACAAAAAATGGGTTTATAAACTGTAATCAATTAAATCCTAACTTTTCCTTGTACTATTTATTTACACTGTGGTAGCTTCTAGAAACTCTAATCAAGACCAGACTTGTATTAAAAGAGAGATTTATATGAAATATTTCAATGAAGTGATTCTGTCCTGAGTCAATAGTTTAATGCAGGAATGAAAGGAAAGAAGGAAGTAAATTTGGGAAGTGAAGTCACACAGAATGCCCACGGCCAAGAAAAGAAAGCTCTCTCCCTGAAATTTTGGTGTAGTGTTTTGTCAACAGGGCTATGGTCTTAAATCAGTTGGGTGTCAGTTATTGTTATGTACAACCTGCAATCAAAACCACATGCCCAAATTTCATCACTGTGGACATCATATCCTCTAAGGCCTTCCCGGGGTGGAGCTCTAATGGGTAGGCGCAGCACACTTGTTCTGCACAGGGGGCTCAGACACCTACTGCCCCTGCACAAGTGATCTGCACAGTGCACACACACGGGAGGCCTCACCTCCATCCTTCCTGTAAATAACAGGAGAAATGAGGCAAAGGGTCCTCACTCACAGGTAAGGTGCTCATCCAGAAACTTGGCATCAGTGTTATAGATAATCAAGATTTGTAATGACCAGGAATTGGGACTTTTTTGTTACATTGGGTGCTTACATATGCACAGAAGAACTCTGAGTAGGTTGATAAAGTGGTCTGGCCTCATGCTGGATAGAAATAAAAGGTATCTTGATATCACCACTTTAATTTACTGTACTTGCCCAGTAAATACTCTCTCATTTTGCTCTTCCTTCTGCTTACTAATGTGCTGCACGAATACAAACTTGGTACTTGAATAAACAAACAAAAAAAAAAGATAGATGGTACCTTTCACCCTAGATTTTCTGTAAATTTACCTTGGGGACCCAAATCATAAACCCTTCAGATTTTCATTTGAAGGGATCTGGATACACAAAATGTTCTAATTTACAAAGGGCAAAGAGTAGGATTAGAAGCATTTCTGCACACACAATTTTCTCTTAGAAATGTACAATTAAAATATCGATTATTATTATGTGTATTAGGAATGTAAAATAAAAATTAAATTATTTTTAATTAATAAAAATATTGTGTTAAAAATTATTTCTCAAAAGCAGTATTTAACATTTTTTGCTCAATATTTTTAAACAACTTATTCTTAGGACACATACGTACAGTTGCACAGACAGTTGCAGCAAGGTGTAAATCAGCAAAGAACTAGAACTTGAGTTCCACACAAGAGTCTCCACATTCCCATGAGTTACTTTGAGGAGCGTGGAAGCGGTGGATCCATATCTTCACAAAACTATGCCTAAGTTAGCAAACCTAACTAACAAGTTACTGAATGAGTGCCTGGCCACACATACGAGTATGCTTATTTCTCTCTGGGTTGTACCTGCTATGGCTGTGCAACCTGTAATTGCTTCTGTTACAACAGCACACTCAGGAGTGGATTACCATTGATATTCCAGTCAGTAGGAGAAGTATTCTTCATCAGCAACTTTGGATCACTTTTTATTTCTGAGGTGATGTATATTGAGCAACTAAAAGAGCGGTTAATACTGTAAGACATTCAGAACATGTTTACAGAGGAGAGAAGCAATGTATCACAATTAACAGCCAATATTAAGCCTTTCACTGCCCCCCAGACCTTGAAAGATTGTGCTTCATGCCTTTGTTGTCCCTAAAGAAAGGGCTGGTATACATCACATCAACTGGATTGAGCTTCTGACATGTCTTATATGGTTCTGTGTCAAGCAGGAAATGTTGAAAAATAGCCTAAATTACTGTCCTAAAGTACTTGTAGTTTGCATTAGCTGTATAAACAGATGTGTTGCTGCTGGTGTTCCTTTTATTTTTGTCACATTTTTGTTTACACAAACTGATACTTAACTGGAATTCGTGCTGGGCATCCATTAATGTCTTTCCATGTAATCCCAAACTGTAACAGATGTTATTAATCTTCAAAAAGGATTAGAGAATTTTTCTCACCATAGACAAAAATATTACACTAGTCTGGGCAACAATCCCATTAAGAAACCAAAGTGAACCATACAGCCATGACAAACTGAGGGGAATAGATGCAGTTATTGATTTATTATACATGCAAATATAAAATATATACTGTGAAGATGACCTACATGTTTTACAGAAAAGTATTTCATTGTGGTTTTACCAGTGTCCTGATGAGAAATAATGATCTAACGGCTGCTGTGCAGCCAGAGAAATCTTTCTGTCACCTGCTCACTATAGTATTTGTCACAGCGTGTAGTTATTAGGAATAGGTGGAAGAAATCACATCCCTTGACTTTAGGAGCTTGACCTCGGCGATTCAGTTCCCTACAATCTGTGAAGCAAGGTGGATATTTTCAAGGGGCTGTTCAGAATACCTGAACTAGGCAGCAATTAGGATTCCCACTTCAATTCTTTGAATCGCCTCTAAGTGTAACTGGTGTGTTATCAACACCTTTCTAGCTACCAGTGAAAAGCTCAGCACTGTGAGCTCCCTCTCACCCGGACCCGATGCAGTGGCATTCTCTGTTAACTGTGTAGGGAGCCTAAAAGCGCTCAGCCTTGGCAGTGCAAAAATCCCTCTTCATCTGCTGCACTGTTTCAGTGGGGCTGAAGGGAATTGCCTGAGAAGGAATCTTTTTAATCTCATGCATGTGGTTTATAGATGCTAAATAACACTCTTACAGTTTAAGAAACTGTCAGTTGGTCTGATTTCTTTCCTGGGTGGCTAGTGTTAAAAGATATATCTGTAACCTTTTTTATTCTGATTTCTCTGATGTAACATTCATGTCCTTTATAGGCTTATTATCTAGGTAATGGAAACGCAAGGAGATGTATTGGATTCATAAACCAATTTTGCTAAGGCCACTACTGAACATGAGAATCATTGCACTTCTTCGAGCCAATGCTAAAACTGTGCAGTTTTACCAAAAGAATGCAGTAAAATTTTATCTGGTCACTTACACGTACAAATGTTGTTACAAAGATATTCATTTTTATACTTGTCCATAACAAAAAAATGTATTTCTAAGCAATGAATGAATGAAGAATTTTAGTGTCTAAATTTAAAAATTCACACTAAAATATCATTTTAAGAGTTACTCTGTGTAAATCTAAGAAGTACCATCAAGCTGTATGTTAGAAGTATATATATCCAGTCAAAATGAATACTTCTTTTTTCTGACTGTTGAAGTACCAGCAAAATCTTCACAATCCTCAGTATCTACTGAAGGAATTCTGGAAAATAAAACTAATTCTGTGCTTTAACAAAACTTCAACAAATTAGGTATGCATGTTAGATTACTCATAACTCCATACGTATTTTCTAAATGGTATTTCACAAGCAAGAGAGAGAACTGCTGAAGGTGTTGAGGTAACTGAACAAGCTGAAGTAACCGAACTCTGTAATAAAAGTGCTCAGTCTGAAAATAAATATTTGATTGCTGTTGTATGCACTGAGAATTGGTGCAAACTTAGAGTCCCCAATATGTACAGTACTGCAGTGTTTCAAAGACATTAACCAGGTCAAAAAGGCTATAAAATATTCCGTATTAAGACTTATGGCATTACTGTAGGAAAAATGGTTTATCTATTTTAGGACTTGGAATAAGCTGTACAAGAATTTTCCCCCCTCTGAGCCAGTAAACCAGCACCATCTAACACCAAATGTAATTAGTTACAAATTGCCTGTTGCAAGTTAATTAAACTTCCTTGCGTCTCTGCTGCTTAAGCAACATGTAGATTCTTTTATGCACTTGCCAATTATTGCATGGGGATTCTGCTTTCTAATTGGATAAAAAAGTAATAAACTGAGCAGTGTGCTGTTGATATCCCAAATGACTTTGTTAAAAAAATAGTGGAGACAGGTTTAATGCTTCAAATATTTATCTCAATTGAAATTGATTAAAACAATTTGAGGTTCCATTAGATATAGATACAATCCTTTTGTTAACAAAGTCCATCTGGTCTTAGAAAGAAAATTAAGATTCACTAATTGAAATTTGGAAGCTTTTTTCCAAACATGCATAATTCATACTGACAGAAAACAGAAGCTGCAATTCACCACAAACTGTCAAGTAGATGAATGTTTCATTTAGATGGAATTTAAGATTTCACCCAGCAAGAATCTACAAATGCTTATATTAAGTCAGAGTCTGAGAAAAGAAAATCTGTTCTCTTTTTACTGGCTCAGTATTAAAATCTCTTTTTCACTGTGAAGCCATCTTAACCTTTAATGGCACCGTATTTGACCTGTCTCATTGCCAGCACTGGAAGGACCTTTCTAGATCACGAGCATTATTCAGCTGTGTGATCTTGCAACTTCATTAGCAAGCAATTCTCCTTTTTTTAACTTGTCACATATTTACAGAATTCTGCTTTTGTGTCAGGATGCAATTCCATTTTATAAGAGTTACATTTAATTATTCCTCTCATTGGTTATTTTTCTTTCCTGCTGCCCTGTACTTTGTCCCTCAGAAAGCAACCTCAGATCAGATCATTTAAGCAGTCTACAAAGTGGTGCCACACCGTTGCATTAAGGGAGCTGAGCAAACTGCAATGAAGACTGGGAACAAGCAGCTGCAGAGAAGAGAGGCCAGGAAATTTCAAATCATTGTGGCCACCACACACTTTTCATGGATGGCAAGAGAGACCTTAGCATAAATCCTCTGTGTTTCACCCTGGGACAGACACTGATTACCTTCTTATCTACCACATATGACATTTACCTTTATTTGGCATTTTTGAGCTGCTGCTTAGCTGTCTTGATATGTTTGAAACATGGATGAAACTGTCACTTTTTACTGAAGTGCAGGAAGTATCTTGTACCAACCATTTCATTCAACTCAAACCATGTTTAGCTTTTGATGGATAAATATCCACAAAAAAATGAAAGTTTGGCTTTCACAGCAGACACTGACATTTGTATCCCTAATATCCCTGGCTTGATTGGTGCTGTGTTTTGTTACCCGTACACAATTCACTCCTCACGAAAAAAAAAAATTAGACCCGAAACATACTGGTTGTCAAGTAGTGATGGGAAGAAGAAACTGTTGAAAGATATGCTATAATTGGAATTTATCTTTCTGCTTTGCAGTATGCTCTGGATGAATTTTGTATCAATAGAGAGCTTTGCTGAGCCAAGATAAATAATCACTCGAGTCAATGTACTTAGGCATGAAAAATCAAAGCCATAGCATTCTGAAGGAAGCACAGGTGTTTTCTGTTCTTAGTGAACCACATGCTTACATACAGTAAAGGTAGCAGAAGTGAGGCCTAGTTTGATGATAATTCGAATATGAAAAAGAAATTATTAGGAAGTCAAGTATAAATAAGTGCTGTGAGACTTCAGCAAAGTCATATAATAGAGTGGAAAACAATCCGCCTACAGTCTACACAGCTACAGTGAGGCGTAAACACTCAGAATGAAGAATATAATGACACGACTGGTACTGAAGAGTAAGATATCAGCCAGCAATGATGGGGAAGGTGCCTGACCTAATTCAGGTGTGTGCTGCAGCAGCCCAGCTGCATCCACAAAGAATTCCACAGTGACTAATTTAGCCTGTCCTCAGGTACCTCTTCCTGTCTAGAAAATCTTATTGTATCCATCCAGGATATGAGAGAGTTGAATCTTTTTTTTTTCCCTCCCCTCTGCTGCACCCAGAGGATGGATCTTTTCAGAAACAATAAAACTAAATCAAAAGCAGTGGCTTGTCTCACACACACACAAACACACACACACACAAAGTTTATCTTATTTATTGAATATTTGTGATTATTAATAATTTTTAACTAAAAAGGGTAGAATTATTTTTCAGTAAATATCCTTTTCAATGTGTAGCACTTAATTCAGAACTGAGGTGCATTCATAGAGCCCTGAAGAGAAAGCTGGAAGATTGCTCAGACGAAACCCACCTCAGGAAATGCAAGGGTTTTTCTTCTTTCTCAGCTTGCAATTTTCTCTAGGAAGTGTTATAATCCTCTATTAAATATATATACAGGGCCAAATTCAGAAACATATCATCTGAGATATATTTTTCTGTATTATGACTATTTAAACACTGCAGCTGGTAGTTAGAAAAAGAACATATTTGGTCCAATCCACAGATCAGAGGAACAGAGCCTGTGTTAATGTGAACCCCCACATTTCTAAAGGAGAGATAAGAGGTCCGAACTCAAAACAGCCTTTATGTTCTAATTTTATGTGACATACAGCACCAAGTACGGAGGGCAGAATAAGCCTGCATCCTACGATGCAAGACTTTTGGATTTAAAGTGGGAAAATATTGTGTTTATCTGTTAATTTAATTTTAGATTATATTAATTTTTGTGGTTTTCAGCTATATTTTTGCATTAGTGGAAAGATGGTCTGCATGACCTAAAAGCCAGTTACACTCTTCTATTTCTCTGAATAGAAGGATGTTTCCAAGGGAACCACTTGCAGTCCTGTCATCTGGGCTGTAGCCATTTAGCCACTGCTACCTTGAATATATTTGAATATATTTTCTCACTCCTTGCAAATTCTCTGAAAGGTTTCTTTCCTTTGCGCCCTCAGACTCACTCACTACCCACCCACCCTCCTGCTCTTTTTTCAAAAATTTCTTGCTAATATGAACTCTATAACAAAAAACAAATACAGGCTTTTTCCACCACAAGCGTGTTTTAATTGCCACAGTGCTGTCAGGCTATGGAAAACCATAACTGTGTTCCTACTGCAGCCTTAATGAAGTGACAAATGGCTGAGTGTTAAACTGACATCATGATTAACACCAAGTGGTTTTATTAATGGAATATACAAATCCAGTTTTCCCACCTTAACGCATAACTGTAGGACTGAGGTTAATCACCCATTTTTCTCATTTATGTCTTTGTGAACTGGCCTATTTCTGGCTAATAGCTGGAACCTTAGTGCTTATACTTTACAGTAAAAAGAAAATAAAGCAAGTATTCAAGAATTAAACAGCTAAAACAGGTTTACTGAACACACAGGTTCCACTTTTGACATTCCATTCGAGGTGCTAACTCCAGTGCTTCATTAAATATACTTCCTTCAGTAGTGGCAGACACCAGGTAGATGGCCAGGAGGAATGCTTTATGATGGAGCAGTCTTTCCCAAAATATGTCTTCTCTCTGCTACTTACCCCAGCAGCTGTCAACAGGGACAGATTTCATTCAGCAAGCTGCAGTCTAAGCGTCAGTCCCAAGAACCTGAAGCAGAATAGTTGGATCATTCAATACACATAATACCAGCGCTGACTATGCTTAAAGCACACTCTGAACCTTCAAAGCCGATTAAATTCTCCTGTTCACCTCAGAGCTTTGTATCAGACTACAGACTTGATCCTGAAAGAGTGTAAGCTTTTCACTAAATCGAACAAATGATCAAAGTTCAAGGTGTGACTTAGAGTTCTGCTTCATCAGGGTTGCCATCAGTGATCCTACAGAGGCCGTGTTCCTACACGGGGTTCCTACAGGCTTGCCACGTGTTCCTACATGCATCCATACATCCCACAACAGGCAAAGTTTCAGACATTTATCAGATATAACTTTGGCTTTAAGAAATAGGCCGAAGTGATTCTCAGTTCCCTCAGAAATCATTCCTTAGTGTCAACTAAAGATATGACAGGATAAATTTCTCCACAGCCTCATCTTCAAGAGTTGATAAAGTTCAAGGTTTTTTTCTTGGCAGAAAATAAAGTCTTGCAAGGAATAAGGTAACACAGAATGAATTGCATTTTAAAAAATCTTACTTTAATATTTACCCTTGGAACTATTCAAAGCTGACCAGATTAATCTAATTTTTTTAAGCAAAGTTTATGGAAAATATAGAAATTACCTCAGCTATCAAAATGGTATGGCTGATCATCAATTGTCTTATTTTAAAATTTAGATATCAACCTTCCTAAAACCAGTTTCAAATGACACTACAATTAGTTAATTTATGCTTATATTTGGCAGATTAATTGGAATAGAGTGAATAGTTTGTAAATAGTTTATTGGATGCAAGAATAACTAAAGCATTTAGGAAATTTAGCAATTTAAATCCCTATGAAAACCAGTAAGATGTACTTGGCTAAATCTGTTCACAGCTTAAGGATATCCCTTCTCCCTTCAGTGATACCACTTTCATAAATCATGTCTAGATTCTAACTATGGTTTATTACCTGATTTTCCTATATAGTGCTCCCATTCAATTTCTTTAGTCTTTGTTTGTTTGCTTGTGGGACAGTTTTGTCAATATTTGCCCTATTATATTAAAATGACTTGATTAGATTACTGCTTATTGGGGGAATTATTATTTCTAATTGTTTGTGAATTTCTAACAGAATGTCGGATAGAGTACAGGACAGAAAACAGATTTTACACAAAAGTTAAACACTTGAAAGAGTAATTAAGAACAAAAAATTGAAGAAATGATCAATAATAAGGTGGTTTTTTGGTAATAATCACCCTGTATAAAAATTATTGAGATGAAAGTGAAACATTTATGAATTTCCTTCATAATTTTTTTCCTGTGAGCTGGAACCCTGTCTTACTGTGACTCTGTCTCTACTTTAAATATGAGATATGCAAATATCTGTATGTGACCCTCAGTGAAGCCAAATTCCGGGCCAGATCATACTGGATATTACTGCTGTACTTCATACACTGAGGAATCTGTGGAAATGGTTGTGTACACTTCATTTAGGGGTTGTGGTTACACAAGGTACCCAAATTCTTTCAAGGTGTTGTGATGTTTGTTATGGATTTTTAAAACCAAAATATAAAATTAGCATTGTGGACTGTATTGTGTAGAGTACAAAGCTGCCATGGTTCAGCACCTGATGGGTCTAAACTTTGTACAGCAAAAGTTAAGGCTGCTTTCCAGCTTGCAAGATCAGGTCTTGCAGAAGGCATGGTATAAATGGATTATTAACCCTAAATAGTTAACTTTATTAATACCTGTTCCCACTCTTTTGTCAGGTATCAGGCTGTCAACAGATTAAGTCTTAATACTTAGCAGGGGACCTGTGAGTCAGTTGTCAAGTGTTTAAGTATTTACAAAGCTGTGGTGAACTGACATATAGCAACCAGAGCCTCTAGATGTGGCCAGCCTCAAGAATTTATTGCTTTGGCTAAAGATGAGAAAAATTAGAAGAATAGAATTAGTACAAGATTATCAGACACAGCTGACTGCAATGCTATTGTTTGTACAAAGATTCTGAAAGAAATGGTAGGGTAAAAAGAAGAAAGAAAATGAAAGAAGGAAGAATAGCATTCTCTGTGCTGGTGTGAGTGACATCCATAGGAATCTCTGAAATTATTTAAGTCTAGGTCAGAATGTGCAAGAGTGCCAATCTAATGCAGCCACATATTGCTGCTAATTGGAGTTCTTGAGTTTTGAAGGCTGTTAATCTCAGCAAATAAAAAGCAGCAGCAGAAAAAGTTCCCTCCTGGACTAGATCAAATTATATGACATTGTCCTTGTAGGTAATGATATTGATATACATATGCATATATATATTTATATAGATAGATATATCTTGCACAAGATGCTTGGTCCTCTTCAGTCTAAGCTCTGACAAGCTGTGATAAATCATCACTAAATATAGTATAATTGTACTTCAAATACTTTTGAAAAACCTTCAGAGGTAGTCAGTTTGAGCACTTGTTTTTCTCCTTTAAATATGGTCATTTCGACAATGTTAGACAAACTGGCCTCATCAAAAGAATATGAAGATCATCAATAATTTCTTTCTATGAGGCAACAAAGTAAAGTTGGTAAATGAAAAAAGCATCACTTACTTGTTAGTGAATTAATGGGACAAGTACTTCCTGGATTCCAGACTATATCATTAAGCCAGATTAAAAAAGAAAAAATGTCAAAAACAAACCAAAGGCAATGTCCATGTTTGCTCTTAGAAAATCTTAGCTTTATTCTGCTTCTGTCATAGTGCATGTGTCTTATTTCCCAGTTAAAATCCAGGAGAATAAACTCTTGCCTTTTCAGCTGCTTATTTTGCTTTCTTGCATTTCTAAATAAGAATGAATCTTCACATAGGGAAATTGAGAAAGTCCCAAGCCCTGATGCAATTTCCTCAAAGATTTATTGTTGAAATGTAGCTGGATGTATTACAAGATTGAACACTCATGGAGATTACACAGCATTATTGCCTGGACTGAAAATATCACATATATTCGTAATATTTCTTTCTTCGGCTTGAGCCAAGTACAGGAGCACAAGAATATTTCTCTAATGTGGACAATTTCGATCAGCCTAATGAAAGGATGAGGCTTGACTATGTTGCAGTTTCAGAGTTCTGCTTTGAAGTGGTGTGTGAAGTGATGGTCTTGGGTTTTCCTGCCTTGCAAACCCAAGCAGAGATGACTGGTGTCTTATTGCTCTAGACTTCTGTAGGACCAGCTCATCTCCAAGTGTATTACGTACCCCTTTTGCTGAACACAGCAGTCTCACAGACGTTTTCCTGGATATCCGAGCACAGGCCTCTGAAGGTGTTGAACGAGCGGCACTGTGCTGCTACCCACAGCTGTACACTCTGGCAGCAATCGTGCTTGAAGGGCCAAAATGGTTAGCAGGAGGCTGAGCAGCGTGAATTTGCCTTGTTGAAATAATGACATGTGTTCTCACTTTAAAACAAAATAAAACATGTTCATTTTACCCAACAAGAGAGGCATCTGTGTTCAGTAAAGACATACAGATTTTTTGTCATAGCCGCTGCAGTGCTGTGAAACATTTATTCAGCTGCCATTGCTCCACCATCGCTTCATAAAATTCCTCTATTTAGTTGCTGACCAGTAACTGCAGTAACAATTAAGCATGTTCCTTTCAGCTGGATAATTAAATGCCAAAAAAGCTCACCACTCAATATGTAATTCACTCAACATCTTGTTGTTTGAAGGGACCAGTGTTCACAGATAGGATGGATTGAATTCCTAACAACATCTGGCATGAGCAATGGACTTGGCTGTCTCAGTAATAGCATTACATTCATGGTGGGAATGACAGCTAAATGTAGAGAGATGGATGGGCCTTTTCTCTGAAGTGGCAGATTCGTGGTTGCAGCCTAATGAATCAGTATGTTGTAACCCCTGGCCACGTACATACTGGCCTGTTGGTAGTGACAAGCTGCATCAGGAGCTCCAGAGCAAATTGTAGTTGTCAGATCTAATGGAGAAGGATGCTGGCTTACAAGTTACTGGGAAAGCTGAGTATAGTTTCCATTCCAATAATCTGGATCAAAACACTTCCTGATCGCCTTGGTCAATTTATTCTGTCACTTAATTAAACAAAAAGCATTACAAATCTCCACAGTAAAAGCAAAGGACAAAAGGAGACTCTTTACCCCTTGGAAAAAAAAATCTAGATGTTAGGACTCAAGTAAAGTTTCTTTTTTCATAGAATCTGAGTTTGCAGAAAGATTTAAAACAACTATGTAGTTTTTTGTTCCTGGATGTCCTAATTTTGTAAAGCGTTTTCTACTTGAAACCATTGAAAATGAAGGATGCTTAGACAAATCCAGGCTTTCAACAGCATCCTTCAATCAGACACACAAAACACCTACTTAAGAACAACAATTCCTCTAACATCTAAATGGATTAGACGATGATCCAACTCCTGAAGAAACACTTTTGCAATTAGTAGATTAACAATAGCATGTCCTGGTTCTCCACACGCTTCTGATAGATTGAGAGTGGGGGAAGGGAACACAGATAAAACAACAACAGAAGAGAAGAGAGGGGTTAATATTTTTTTTTAATTGTGTTCTGCTTAGCAATTAACTATAAGTGATTGCTGGACTTGGATTTTTTTCAGACCTCCGAGGACACAGAAGAGAAATAATAGATGTTTTGAATATACACTATTGACACTTATCAATATGATCCCTTCCACCTTTTCTTAAATTGCCCTTCATTAATTAGCCGAAGTCTAGAAGGAATGATGCCTGAGTATGCTGGGCTCAACAGACTTGTCCCTTGAGAAATTAATTCAGTATATACGCGTTCATCATTAGCATTTTCCTGCCTCACTGATATATATTGTGCTGTACGGTAAAATACCTAAAGGAGAAGCCATTATGCTGCTGACCGTAATATATTCTGCAAAGCTCCAAAGAGTTCATTTTAACCAATCTTCTGTTTGCACAAATTTTTGTGTGTGTCCGCTATTAACGTGTGGTGATTCAACACTATCCATTCGTTTCTCTGCCTATGAGCACTCTTAAAAAAATGATGGTTTGGCTCATGAGAAGTCATTTTGTGGTAGTGTATGTTTATTTATTTAGGAAATGCACATGAGCTCTTGAGGACTACAGAAGCTGTTTTCAAGAGAAATCTCAAATCAAGATAAATTAAATAATTGTATTTTATCACAGAAACCATATTTTCAAAAGATGCAGGCTTGCATTTTAGGTTTGACAGTGATGTGTCCTGTAGAAGACAATCTTGTAGCAGCCTTTAATTTATAAACTGTTAAATTGTGAGTAAATGTGTTTGTCCCTAGGGAAATGTTCTTACTTATAACATTGTACATTGCAACTCTCATGAAACTGGCAGAGGTATTAATTACATATGTGCCCACAGATTTGTATTGATTGCTCTTTTTTACTGCTCTTAGTCAGATTGTTCTGCATAGTTATTTATTCCAACAATATTAAATCATCCAAAGAATGGGGATTCTTGTGTTTTGTCACTGTGTTCTGAAAGCCACACAGTAGTACAACTGGAAAATTTTAACATTTTTACCAAATGTGCATGTTGGATTGTAAGGTACCTGTGCAGGGTCTTCTTAGAGAGACTTGTCTTCGCACAGTGCCTGAAACACTGTCTGTGTCTGAAAGAAGTCTGTCCATTGTTGAGGAAAAACAAAAGAAATATTAATCAATAATTTATTTAATAATGGAAAAACATATAAACATCAAACCTGAGGTTGTGACAGCTTCTCTAAGAATGGATTTTCCATGTATTGGAGAAAAAACCCCAAATTATTTTAGAACAAAAACTGTCCTTTTTGAAGAAACAGCATATATGTCTATCACCATCTTATCAGATAAAAGTGGTTTATTGTGAAAATATTTTTTACATAAAATACTTTTCTGAAGGGAAAAAGCTGTTTCCAAGTAAAAACAGAAATTGTCTTTCTAGCTAGTCCAAAGGAGTTTTATTTCTTCTGTCTTTTGTTAAACTGACGAAAATGTTTTGTCCAAATACAAAATCATTTGACAAAAGATTTTTCCCTATAAAAGCCTTTGACAAATATACACTGTTTATTTCCACTTATTACTAGTGTAATGATGAGTGAATTCATTTGGCTATCACTGATTTCTCATGGGAACTGAAGGAAGCAAAGGCACCCTGGCAGGGTCCATGAGATTGTAAAGGTCCCATTGATTTCGTAATGAGTGTTATCACAGTGAGGGTTTTCTCACTCTTTCTTTGACACTTTACAGAGTTGATGCTTTTTGACTCTACCCAGGTCTGGGTGGAAGTTGGAACAGGTTTGTCACAGGACACTCTCAAAATGGAGTTAAACAGCTGTAGGATTCCCTTTGCAGTGTGGCTGGTCAGGAGGCAGACTAAAAACATACTTAAAACCTACTTTAAAAACACGCTTTCTGATGTATCTGTTTTCACAGATTTTTGTGAGGAGAAGGAGGGAAGTAAGACACTGACCCACAAAATTAAATAATTTGAGCTGTTCTTACTGAAAGGACCAGTGGAAGTTCAGGATTATTGGCAGGTCCAGCCTGCAACTTTCAAAGATGCCTACAGAGTTAGCTTGCTAAATTCTATGTTTTCATAAAGGGTCTTTAGAACTATCATCAAGGCTCTTCGTTTTAGAAGTTTGATGCTCAATAATTAGAGGCAAAATGTGGAAGAACAAATAACACTGGTAGAAAGGTGCAAGACCCATCTCAGCACAGAAAGGTCTGTTCACCTTAGTAATGAATGAAGATAAGTAAAATGGATCTGCAAAGCACACAGGCCTTGACTGGGAGGGATGGCACTTGCAAAAAGGAATAGACAAGTATCCATGGCACTGGAGTCCAGGTCACTCTCACACAACGGGAGCTGGAAAGTTAGGAGGTAGAAAAGCTGTAATTCTAAATGGAACATTAATGAAATGTATTTGTTATTTATTAAGGTGAAATAGTTAAGGAGGCACATTTTGCCCTGCCTTTAAGATGAGGCAATACATAATACTGGCTAATGGTGAGGATGTCGGGGATGAGGTGAACCTACGAGATTTAATGCGCATTTCAAAACCTGTTCTGTCAAAAAATTTAGCCTGAATAAATACAGTTCCATGATTTCCATTTTACAAAAGTAACACATACAGTATGAAGAATACACAAGCAATTCTCACAATGTTTAAGAGAGCATTTTTCTTCTGTTTTTTTTAATTAAAGTGGTATTAATATGGAAAGTGGTGAAATAGATCACCACCATTTGCAAACTACAGAGAAAACAATGATTTAACATTTTTTTAAAGTTGTTGTGAGTTCATCAGTCTATTTTCTCTCACTAATCCTTGAAGTGGATTGTCAAAGTATAATGTGGAATGGCATCTTGGATTATGTTAATTGAGATTTCTTAGTTTATTGAAAATGTCACTTAATAGAAACAAAACAGATTAGAGTCCAGGAGCAAGTGAACTTCTGGGGAGTTTACACCAGGTGCAAGAGGGAAATAATATCCAGAACAGAGAGATTGTGAAGGAAAGGCTGAGTTCCAGGTGGAAAGCTTAGAAGAAAGTTTGTTGTACATTTACTAGATTTAGCAGCTAAATGGGTTCCAGGAACAGAAGACATCCAGAGATGGCATATCCAAACCATTTTCCCTCTATAGCAAAATGGAAATTGTTTTTTCTTACATCTAAATAGTTATTCTTATGTGTGGGTTTGTTCCTTTTCTTTTTTTTTTTTGTAATTATTATTACTATTTGTACCCTTCTGTATTGTCAATAAACTTTCCTGCATGTTTTACGAAATCATGAAAGGTTTTGATGACAGTGATGACTGTTCTGAATTTGATCAGACCCTCAAGAAACTTGGAGGCTGGTTTCTGTTTCTGAAAACAACATTTTCTACTGATGTGTTGACAAAATGTTATGAAATAAGTTCTTCGTTTATCTTTCCTTTGTACTTCACTTCAGACCCTTACATCATCTACTAACATGCAAGAACAGCTTCTGGCACGCTAAATTTTTCAGGACAAGGAGAGTAATTTCTCTTATTTGGCTGAAGGAACACAATTTCTGTTAAAAATTTAGAGTATAAGTGTCCTGACTAAATAAGAACTTTTCTGTTCATTCTTCTTTTTTAATTCCTTTATTTCCAAAATAAAACATTCAGATGTGAAAGCTAATGTGTTTCTTTTAGACTAGATACAACCAACCTTAATTCTGAATTTTGTTCTTTGATGTAGTATCAGTAACCAAAGAACCTTCTGTACTTATGCTGCAGGCTGGAGAACATATGAGCTTTTCTTAAAATAACAGTACTTGTTCAGTTTGCAGATGTAAATTTTGACAGTGATTTTGGGCATTTATTCACAGATGCCTAAAGGACACAAATTACTTGCTTTATTGATTTCTTGTGAAATCTACATCATTTCACCAAAGCTGAATATAGCCAAGAATGTTCAGATCTGCTTAAATGTAAGGTCAAAGAAATTGACTTTTTAACCAAGGGTAAGTAAAATGGTAGCTATTTCAGAAAATGTGCTCTTGGAAATCTATTTGATATGAACTGGAATTCTTTCATGTATTTGCTACTTATACTTGTATCTTCTTTCTAATATTTGTCACCCCAAGATGTTTTAGGATCTGTGTTGGCATAACCAGTTTTCCATGCAGAATTACATGTTCCAGTTTAATTAGGAGTGGCATCTCTTATTGCAATGCCAGCAACAATTTTAAACAAATACCATCTCCTGCAGTCTTTTGTGTGCAATTAACTCAAAGCTACAGAAGGAGACCTCATCTCCCATGGTGTTCTCAGAGGAAACACTGTCCCATTAAAGGTTTCATTCAGTTGTTTTCTCTGTCACTGAGAAAGCCTTGTTCTAATTGAAAAAGCAGTTAATACAAATTTCTATTCTAATAATGGCTGCGTTTGAATCTGGAACAAGTCATTGCTAACAGATGCCACAAGGCAAGGCTCCATGTGAGCAGCAGAACACTTTAAATCCTATTTGCTCTACAAATCTCTCATCTTCAAAGGAAAAAACATTGCCAAGTACTTCACTGAATTAACTTTTTTAACATTCCATTGCTTGTCACAGTCTTTTAAGTGCTTCATCACAACATGGCTTATTTTTAATACTCATCATGCCTTCTTAGTCTCCTTTTGTTTTCTTTTGTTCTCTCTTCACAAAATGAGAAATATCACTGGTTTTCACTTTTTTCTTTTGGGTACCACCTTTATCAAGATATCAGCCAGTGTCTGGGAATCCTTTTGCTCTAGCTGCTTCATTTTGCTCAAAATTTGCAGCAGCAACATGTGACACACTTTGGGGTATGTGGGTAGGGCTCATTGTTTTTAAATGACTACTGCAGAAGTATAGATTTTATATCATATGTTGAACCCTGAGTATCTTCAAAATCTCCTCTTGAAAATTTTTGGAAAGTCAGAATAGTTAATTAAAAGCATTGATTATTCATTTATGAAAAATTTCTATGTTTAGGGTTAACCATGCTGGAAAATCAATAAAAGCACTTGTGTACATTTCTAAATGCCACTACCAACACTGATGTGTTGAGGGGGAAAAAAAACAGAAAGGGATCCAAAAAATCTCTAGCATGTTGTATATATTGCACTTTTGATGAAAATATTTCTATAGAGGCAAATACAGTATAGGAGAAAAAAGACCTGTTCTTATTAACTATTTTTGGGGGGAAGAAAAATGATTTTTAAATATCTTGAATAAATTAATAGTAATAAAATGAGAACCCTGTATTCCAGGGTTAGGTCTACTTCAGAGACATGGTAGTGCAAACGTTCGTGTTGATGGCATCATATTTAACCCACAGCCTTGAGTCACTTCTGTAAACATCAAACTGGAAAGGAAGAGGACACTCAGATGTCCTTTAATGCTAACGTGTTTCATGAAGGAATCCTCCACTTGTCTTTCATACTTGAATAGGGAAATCAGGAAGCTCAGGACAGAATAATTTTGTCACCTTACCAAGCCTGTAACAATTCCTGCTCAGATGGACTATCTAACACAGGAAGACTGAGATAAATATGGCACTGTATTTTGTCAAAGTATTATAATGTATTCCTGAATGTAAAGGAGGGGAGTTATGTACAAGCAGTCGGCTAGAGCTGATGTTCCTTACTAATCTGTGTCTTCAATGCTACAGTCACACATTAACAAAATTCCTTTAGGTATGGCAGAAGAGTAAAAAGTTATCTTGGTCTAAAGAAACCAGTATTTCGGATGGGATTGGTTGTGCAGTGACACGATGTGCATTTCTTCTGACACACCGGGTGTCCAAACTCACTTTATAACCGGTGGTACCTAAAGCATAGGTGCTTACACTTCCCTGCATTATTCTTATGGCTGTTCCAGGTTGGCTTGCTGCTATTAGGTGCTTAAATACAGATATGTAGTTCTGTTTGAGATGGCTGGGATCTCACAGACACAAACCCAGGGCTGGCAGATACAATGCAAGGTTTGAGGGCAGTTGTGCACCATTCTGGCTTCGCAAGTGGTGAATTCCACCTGTAGCGAATGAGCCAAAGATTTTACCAAAGCTGGGGGAGAAAGATGTTTTGCTTCCTTCTTTCATATTGTTTCCTCACAGTAAATGTGGGGTTTGCTGTCAAGTTACCATGATTCATAATAAAAGAGGTAAAACTGTGTGCCCCCACGTGCATTTATGCTGTGTTATTCCACGCAGACATAGCACACAAAGACATATGAAAGGTCAATGTAAACACTTACATATATGTTAAAGTCTTCATATGCAGATATCAAGTGATTTAATCAACTTTAAATCTTCAACCCTTTTTTCTACTGAGCACTGTTATTCCATCTCCTAAAATGTCTTCAGCTGATAATAATTATTCTCTAGCAACCTTTTCCCAATAATCTCCCATCAAAGGAGAAATCAGTTTGCCTTGCCTGACTGTTGCTTGCACGTGCAACTTTCTTTTCCATGCAGATCACTAATTACAATTAGTTTCACAGTTGGTTGATTCCACATCCTATGAATTTATGGGTTCGAATTTCGGTGACATCCACAGTAAGTTTCATCAAAAAAGTGCTGAGTGCCCAATCTCAACAATTTCAGCAGTCCATTGCAGACATCCTTACTGGAGGCTCTTCTGGTCTTTTTTTCCATACTTTGGCAAGGCTGAAAGTATGAGAATCTCCTAAGCAGTGAATTTTGCAGAGTGATCATATAGCAGTTATATTCATACGGATTCTTGATTTACTTACAGACCAAATTCCCATCTTGCAAAAGTAACACTGTGAGGGCAATGTCTCCACACTCTCTGATTTCAAGTGGCTCCTATCTGAGCAAAATCTAATTATCAGCTCTGATTTCAGTGAGTGGATGGAATAGTAGCTTAGTGCCTTTGCAGATATTGCTTGGTATTTTCTGGCCTGGTATGTTTTTCTTTAGCCAGGAATTTCTAACCACTCTTTAAAAAATAACCATAATGAAGTTTTAATGAACTTTGAAACTCATTAGTCAAAAGTAAACAAAGGTTTCCTCTTAGAAATACATGTTTTTCACAACAATTGCTTCTAATCCAAGCAAATTGATTTTCCAGCCTTTAATCCATTCTGGAATCTTGAAATTAATTTTCTCTTTAACATAATGTCAAATTGGCTTTTTCCTTTCTAACTCCCCAGACAGCCAAATTATCAGCCAATGTGGCCATACAAAATAACTTCTCGTATTAGTCTTGGTAATAGAGGAGTCATTCAGCATCCCTCTTCCTTAGAGCAAAAGACACAAAAGTGTGTCAAAGGACAGACTGATGCAGAGGTTCTGACGTCTATAAACACACAAAAAAAGACAAGTAAATAGAAATGAAGTGAGAAAAGCAGCTTTGGGGAAGCTATGTGTGTTAATTTAACGAAGGTTAGTTTTTTTTAATTATAGGAATGCAGAGGGAAAATAAACACGAGACTGGTACTGTGGAAATAAATGTGACTGGGCTGAGAAGGAGATATGGAAAAGGAGAACAGCAGCAAGGAGGTGTAGAGAAAGGTGTGGAAGAAGGAATTATCTAGTTTCTTATCCTGTACAGTAATTTACAAAGACAGAAGTTGATTTCCTTCTGCACTTTTCTGGTTTTGCAAATACGTGCAGGGAGGTTCAAGTGGCCACAAAACAAGTTGTCTTTGCGCTGCTGTCACCACTCCAGCTGAGCAAACCCAGCCTAGCTCAGCACCTGAAGGGCGACATAAAGAGGAGGGAATTTGATTCAGTCTGAAACATGATCGACACCAGAATTCTGGGCCATTGAGATAATGGGAGACTGTAGGGAGCTGAAACAGGAATTAAATAATCCTAGACTAGATATTACTTCAAACTAGGGAAAGCAAAACCCACTGTTAGGATTTCCTACCACTTTTGTTGTGGTCGTCTTTAAGATTCCCTATGACAAAACAGGCTCAAAGAGAGCTTCCATTGTGAAGAGCATTTGGGCTGTAGGACAATAGAAAAACCTTGATACAGGATGATGTTAATGTTTTTAACATTGTAAAACTTAAACTCAGCATGAGCTATTTCAGCTCCATAGGAGAAATCAGAACAATTTACGAAGTTCTTCACTGCATTGAAACATACTCTGCAGGCACACTTTCATAAAAAAATGACAAAAGACAACAAGAGCAACAAACAAGAAAATGACTAAACAATACCGCCACAACAGACTGATTGAAAGGTAGAAAACAAAAGTTGGGAATGAATGGCTATTTTCTGCCCTTGAATTCAAGGGCAATCTCTTTGCTATTGACCATATTTCTGAAGGTTCTGAAGTTCTGGAAAAATGAGGAAAATTACAGTTTTCTGAAAACACCGAGTAGGTATTAAGGATAGTAAGAATGAGGGCAGACTAGAAGAAATCAATCCATATTCAGTGACTTGGCATTTAAGTCACAGATGAAGTGCAGCTCAGATAAACAAGAAATTATGCACATAGAAAATAAAAATTGCAGCTGATAAAATTATTTCTAAGCAGATCATTACAATTTAGGAGTAAAACCTGTGTGTCTGATAGATCAACCCCCAAAAATATAAATGTGTTACTCAAAAGAAAACATTAAAAAATATTTAAAAAGGGAGCGAGAACAAAACAGAATGTCATGTGTTTGCCCATGCCTTGAACCCAATACGCACCTTAAAGAAACATTTATTAGTGCTAGAAAAGGTCCAAATAAGAACAAAAACAATGTTAAGCGGTACAAAACTGGTTAAGTATTAATTATCTGGGGTAGAGTTTTGTCATCACTGTCAGAACAGTCTCTGTGTACAGGCCATTTATTTATATACTGATAAACTTATTTTTAGCTCCTTTCCAGCTGCTGCTGCTGTTGCCAAAATTTTGCTTTTGTTGTTTATTTTTTTCTGGCAGACGACAATAATAAGTTGCTTGTGCTAGGAGCTGTTGTATTTCAATACCAGGAAGTCTGAGATAACATGCAAAAAAAGATTTAAATTATTCTTGTTCAAAGGAGAGAAGTGACATAAATGTTGAGATCCTATAGGATCTTAGATACAGATAAAGGTAGATACGTGTATTGGATTCATAGCAAGGGTGACAGGTAATTTACCCTCAGAAAATGACTGCATCAATAGTAATAATAATTGGGGGGGTTTCCCAAATTTGATGACATCTTAGGCAAAAATTATATTGCTGATTGTACCCCTAAGGCCCAGGCTCAGAGCACATACCAAGACTTTAGTATCCCTGTATGAATTCCTAATCAGGAATCCTATGAACCAAAGCAGTATCTTCACTTTATACAGAACACACCAGTGGTTTCATGTACATGTCCTGACCATACATATAAAGGAAGAAAATATAAACAAAACAACGTGGGTTTTTTTCCAAACCAAAATAGCTATTTATTTTTCTAAACATTGTAACGAGTAACATTTCAAGTAAATTAACCTAGTTTTTTCTGAAAAAAAAAGTCTTGATATTCATATTGTAAAACACTTAGTAAAACCCCTCAACAAACACCCTTTATAACTAGAAGAATCGTGGTGACCAGCACACCAAAAGTCCTGCACATTTTTCAAAGCACAGCATTTAGAGCAAGATGTATTTCTGGCAAATCATCCTCAATTGTAAATTTTAAGGGGACTTTTTGAGGGCAGGCAAAGTAGGGTACCATAAAGAAATGGAGGACAAGACAATGAAAAAATACATGTTATAGAATCACAGAATAATTTGGTTTGGAAGGGACCTTTAAAGGTCAGCTTGTCCAATTCCTTCTGCAATGACCACCTTCAAGTAGATCAGGTTGCTCAGATCACAGTCCAACTTGAGCTTGAATGTTTCCAGAGATGGGGCATCCACCAGCTCTCCAGGCAACTTGATTCACTGTTTCACTATAAATAAAAATCCAATTTGCTGCAGTGAGAGCTTAGAAGCAAGAAATATTTCCTCATTGAAGCTGTCAAATTTGCAACAGTGATGAGCCTAATTTTCTTAGTATTTTATTAGAAAGTAACAGAAGGGGGAGCAGAA
Organism: Cnemophilus loriae; assembly: GCA_013397755.1. Taxonomy (NCBI): domain Eukaryota; kingdom Metazoa; phylum Chordata; class Aves; order Passeriformes; family Corvidae; genus Cnemophilus; species Cnemophilus loriae. The sequence continues at coordinate 1,599,532 of VZTF01001314.1, forward strand.
AAAATTCTTCTAACCCTAAAAATTATGCAGCAGTCAAAGTCAATTTGTAATATATATGAAGCCAAAAATAGGACAAGGTATTATTCAACTTGCGAAGGGGGGCTTTCTTTTCAATATTCATGTACTTTTTCCCTAACCTTTCTTCAAAGCTGTTGTCATGCCATCAAATTAATTTTCCGTTCCAGCATTCTTCCTCATGTTCTAATCTTCTCCGGCATCTGAAACATTATCAAAAAATTGACTTCTCTTTCTCCCTGTAGTCCTGTGAAAGTATTTAAGAATCCCAGTCTATGTAACCTGAATTATACTGGACAAGGTTTGCTTATTAAAGCAAGGAAGAAGGAGTAGGAAGCAAAACAGTAATAAAGTGGCAGAGCTCACTATTCTCACTTCTGAGTGAGCTGCTCAGCAGCTCTGTTCAATTTGTTGGGCAGACAAAATACATTTCCTAATCTGGATCTTTCCTAATAAGCTCAGAGTGCAAGTTGTTAACAAAGAATCTCTCAGATTCAGGAAAATATCTGAACACATTTATTTAATTGGCTTTAAAAATCTATTGAAAAAATAAATTCTTATAACCTGGCAGTGTTCTAGCCTCTGCTAATTCTGGATTTGGCACTGCAAAACCCGGCTTCCGTTTATAGAAGAGTGAATTTCTGCCTTTTTCCACAAAGTGGAGAAAATTTTTGCAGTGCATGTGAATATGTGTGGAGCACAGCCCAGTGTGTAACCTCATGCCACTTTGCCTGACAGCTGACAGCAAAGATAACGTTGTACAAATGTTTGATTTTAAAGTTGGGGTTTGTGCTAAAATCAAGTTCAACTGTTTGAATTTTCTCTCACTAAAATCAAATGGCATTGAGAATTCAAAATCTGTGAAATTCAGCAGAAAGATTACAGGAATAAGGGGAAACACTTCTGTGGTGAAGGCCTGTACATAAAGATCATCCTTCTCCTTTTTCAGTGGACTTGAATAAGTCAAACTCTGCAATCTTTGGTATTTTAAAAAAATATTTTCTCCTTTTTAGTGGCAGGAAAAAAACTCTGAAATGTAATTCTGCACCCAATGCTTTTGGGTAAGAGAATCTAAGTAGAGTACCTATACAAGATTAAAGCAAGTATTTTAAATGCATTGTAGCATTTACACTGTGGCAGCACATATACAAGTAACAAGTTCAAGACTTCCTTAACTGTGCGTGTTGCATATGACCACAAAAGTAGTTTGTAGTTTGTTATTTATGCCATGCAGCATCTGAGAAGCAGAAATTTACTAGGAGGGGGGAGCACAAATGCAATTTGCTGAAAACTGGAATTATCTTGAAATAAAAACTTTCCACATTGAAAATACACCTTTTTAAAAAAAATATTTATTTATAACTTCATTCCTAATTTATAGAAAAAAAATTTAGTGATTAGATAGCCATTTTATTAATTTTCCAGAGTCACACGCAGCATTTCTTTTGGCCTTTCTTCATAACTTCAGATACATTAGATATTATAATACAAGAAGGCCTAATTCTCAGTTAAAAATGTGAAACCTGCTTTGCCCGTACACCTAAGAAGAGAAATTGTTGCTGGATTAAAATTTAGATCTGTGTAACATCAATGTCTTACTGCAATATAAATGATACACAGGGATGATGATACCAATTTAACTCCTTCAGTCCCAGCAGGTTCTCTTACTCTTTATTATTGGCTGCATCTGTAAATAAGTTAATGTATATCCAGTTTGCATGATCCACCTTGATCTGAACAGCATCAAAATCCTGGGCTAATGAAATAGAAAAAAAACACTAGCTGTATTAGTAACAAGACAGCAATACCTTGTGAACTATGCTGATTAAATGTACAGATGCTATACGTATATTAAACCAGAAATTAAGTAGCAGTTGGGAAAAGAAGGCTCTCCATTTCATAGAAGGAAATTAAACACTCTCACAGCAGGTTATGGCATATTATGACAATTCATTTACATGCTTACTATATCTAAACTCTCTTCAATACACAACCATTATGTTCATTAATCAGATTTGGGTGAGTAACTGTCCTCTCCTCTCCATTTGTCTATCTGTATGGCTGATTACATTTTTTTTTTATCACTTTGGTAAACTTTCCCACATTTACCACTTGTAAAATAATGACACAGTTCATTTCTACATTCCAAAACTGCAGCTCACTATAGTGTCTGAGTGTGTATCATATGACCTCAGAAACTCAGACATGTGTAATATTTTCTACAGCTACCACAATAAAATAGTCTTCCAGGCTCTGGTTTTAAGTATCAAAAATTGTAAAATATTAATTAAACATCAGTGTTTAATGCATATTGAAATGATGCCAATAATTACATTGCTTTGAGAGTGCATTCAGTATGGAAATTATTATTGCAGATTTGTTTGAGAAATAAACCCTGAGCCAGAAGCTGCAGAATTCATTTCACAAGTCTATGAAAGTTTCTGATTCTATCTTTCACCTCCTCACCCTCCTAGGAGTTCTCACCATGCAGATCTTCAGGACATTTGTAACAAAATATTATATGAATCCATTTTTGCAGGATTTCCCCGTGACAAAGTAATCTCTGTTGCAGAGACAGCACTGCAACCCAGCACACAAGGCAAGATGGTACCACACATACAGAAAATGAACCAGATGCTAACCTTGCAAAAATCAAATGGCCAGTCATGTATGGGTTTGCAGAAAAGTACACCTGTACACATTTTGCATATATTTCATTTTGTCTTCTGCACTTTATATTTTGTTAGCCCTCTACAGACTTCATTTCAAGGCTGTAAGGAAATGTCAAGTGGCAGAAAGGAGATACTGTGCAATGTATTCAAGAACAGGGCAAGAAAAAAGTAGGCAGTCTAGTAAGAAATTGCTTTGAGTGGTGAGCTATAGATTTTTAAACCCCTCTCCATAGGATTTTTATATCTTAATTTTCTATTAGATATTTAGTACAGAAAAAAACCCCACCATGAACTGAGATAATGCCAAGAGTACTCCCTTGACTTTCCCCAGCCAACAGGCAGAAGTCTCAGTTCTTCCATAGCTCTCGAATTCCCATTCCTGACATACCTAAATGTACGGATTGAACCGGAAAAAAAAAATTCAAAACCTCATTTTCTCAAAATCCTCCCCTTTATGGTTTGGGCAGGAAATTACACTCAAACCTTCTTTGACTGCAAAGGCCCTAAAGCATCTCATGGATAAACCCCCTCCTACCAGGCTGCTGTCTGGGGGAGTGAGGGCTGCTGCCATCGGTGAACGGCTCCCGCGCAGCTGGGCTCGCTCTGTCACAGGGCTCTCTTGCCTCTTGCTCAGTGGGTCTGCTGGCAAAGGAAATGTGTCACTAGCTGTGACACATCCCAGAACAGGATGATTTCACTGGTTTGGCCTCAGGGAATGCTGTCCCCTTATCCTTACACAGGCATTGTCTGAGATAGTGCTAATAAGCCTAACCAAAACCATGCCAAAGAAATGTGAATAATTAAACACTATGTAGCATGAAAATTCTCAATTTCTTGCCCTGGCCTCATTTGGTTCATTAACACAGGCATGCATGGACGGTGAAGAACCACAATTTTAGGCATCTCAATCTTCAAAAAATATTGTCTGAATCGTCATTATGTTATAGTATTTTTTTCTTTTGTTTTACTTATTTCTAGTTAACTTTGCCAAAATTAAATTTATGGTCTGATTTTCAGAGGTGACAAGGAATTAAAATGTGTGCTTTCAATGGAGTTTTGAGTACCTGGACATCAATTTAATTTTGGCAAGGGGAGTTAGGGCAATGATGCAGTGAAGAGAAACACAGGCAGTCTCCCAAAGTGAACACCTTAGAATGAAAACACATGCTACTAACAAAAAGGCATAAACCCAACACAATAAAGTTAACCATGGGTGAGAAAAAAAAAATTGTAGATTTTTACTGCATGAAAAAATGCTTTTATTATCATTTTCTAAATTAAAATTTATTTCAAAAAGGAACATCAATAAAAAAATAAAAGGATAAAATAGGTGATACTTGTGTTGAAAACAGTGATTTTTATCAATGATTTCAACAAATCATTAGTTTGACTTATTCTGCTATAGCTTTAGTCTCAACTAGATCTCAGACTGATCTTGGGCTGTGATGGAAACCTTGGTGCCTACGTGCAGCAGGACCCACATATATCTGTACTTTCATAAGACTCATCATCATTCACTGGCTGTCCAATGTACATTAAGGTGTAGGTTTATGAAGGTTTATGTATTTTATTGATATTTTCTCATTTTTCTGGACAAATGCATAAAATATATATATCTGTACAGACAACTGACACTCATCTATTTTAAAATTAACCTAGCTATAGCTCTACTCGCTGTTGTCAAAACAAGAGAAGAAATTCTATGTTTAAAACTCTTTCAGCTATCTGTATTATCCCTTCACAAAAGTCTTTCAGAAAAGTCATCCTAAATATTACAGAGGTGGAGTTTATAAGGAGAATGAAATTGTGAAAGGGTGATGGTGTTTCTTTTCTTTTGGCAGGTCCCTTAGAACTTAGCAGTATTTCTGTTCCTACATTTTCCAGGAGCACACTCAGATTAGAATTACAGTACAGTTTTACAGAAAAACCGCAGCCAGTTTATGAGGATTGAGAGGATTCACAAGACACCCTAGACCTGCAGACAGTCTGCAGTAGTTATGGTCTAAACATGGTGGAAACTCAAAACCTGCAGATTAGGCCTCCAGACTAATAATTGTTCCTCTGAGTAGAAATGGATGAGTAATATTCTACTTAATGCATGTATGGGTTTTTTTTCTTGTTCTTCTTTATTAAAAAGCTAAAAAGGGTCATTATTAAGGCAAATATAACTGTTCCCCTGGTTACAGAGCTAGTAGTTCAGTTTTCTTTCCCTGCTAAATAAGAACTTTCCTAAATAAGTTATGATATTCAGATGGCTTCTGAAAGAAAACAAAAACTATTTAGGCTTTGACTACTATTCTGTTCTTTAAAGCTAAGGAAAGAAGACCTAGAGTGTTGTGCAGTCCTTATTTTATTTTATTTTTTCCTATAAACTCTTTACCACTTTCCTTACTTTTTCTTACGAAGTTCTACATTAGGTCCCAAAGAACTGTAACAGGTTTATTTTTGACTGCAATTTCAGTTTTAGATTTTATTGCTGCTATTTGTTATGGTCTCTGCAGTGTCCATATCTCAAAAACAACTTGAAAATGGGAAGTTGGCATTTAAGGAGACACCAACTACCTCAAACAAGAGAGCCAGAACAGAGCCATATGGGATGACAATTTAAGCCTTTCTTGGGGTCGCCAGGTACCTTGAGGAACTTCTTGCTTTCAGTACTAGGGGAATCAATCATATTGAATGCCTTGATATAAATCCCCCAGGGATTGCCCGAGCCAGCTCAGTTTCTGAGTCACTAATGAGTCATAATGCTTTGTCAAAAAATTGCTCCCCAGCACTTCAGGTTCAAGTAGAGGGAATTCTGAACTCACACCGGTGCTCCATAGGAGGCCTCTAACAAAGCAAGGCAAGGTCTGCAGGCAGACACAGTACCTTTTATTCTACCACCTGGTGTGGCTGGAGAAATTAGACAAGCTTTCAGGCACACAGGCCCTTTTTTAGGTCTGAAAGAACTTTAAAAACTAGATACTAGTAGAGACCAATGACTCAGAGTTTAGTTAGATATGTATCAATTAGATCAACTTTGAAAGAAAAGATAGTTGGTGACTGTGGAGTAGAGGAGATGTAATTAGGGGAAAGCAGAAGAGAGGCAGAGAGATGGTGAGGTTCTTTCAGCCTGGGGAAAAGAGAAAGAAAATCATCCTGTGGAACATGGCAAAGAGAGGCAAAGGGATAGAGAATTTACTCTGCCATAAAATCAGTATCTTTCTATAGAGCCCATGATTATCACCGGAGACATAAAGTTTAGTTCTCAGCATCTCTTAAATATATTTTGTATGTCTCTTTTCTTTTTTTTCTCCCCAACTATAACTGTGCTTTAACAAGTGATACCATCTCAGCTTTACTGCTTCCTCACTACTACCTTCCTCATGGACCTGCCACCTTTGACACCTATAGCAAGATTGCACTGTAGCAAAGCAAGGAAATAAAGACAATAATATAATAACTGAAAAGAATAACTGCCTGTAATTGTAAAGAAAGGAAGGTTGATAAGCTGCACGCGATTTCCATTTGTCACATATTGACCCAAAATATCATAATTTTTTTCTATTTTTTTGTAAGGTTACTTGGTCTGGATCACAGGATGGAAGAAATTGTGTCAGTATTACCTGTACACAGATGGAACAGCAGAGCCTCCCTCTTGTAAGCTTGTGTATGTGCATAGTTGAAGGACAGGTTATATGGGTATGTCTCCCTGTATCTGCCTTTTCTGGATTACTTTTCAGCAAAGTTACTCTTATTTCTGTTCCAGTACGGCAAACCTCAGTTTTAGTCAGTATCTATAATGTTCATGACATCCCAGATGTCCTTATTAGTTGTAGATCTGCACAATTACCCATTGTAAACAAATTTCCATTTCTTCTCAATACCGAAGTATGTAAGTTATAATGAAAAACAAAAATGCTGATCCTGAACATTAACGAGCACTATAGTATGAGTTGCAGGTGATAAACTTATTCCTGTCACTAAAATGCTTCTAATAAACATGGTGCAGATAAAAACACAAATGTTTTAGATCTCAGTTAGCTAAGTGGTCTTTAGTTCCTTGTGGAAGCAGAAGACATTTATTCAACAAAGAGCTTAGGATAAAGACAAAATAAATAGCTCCAGGGCGCAAACACAGGGTCAGTGCTTTCACACATCCTGAATGATTTGACAGTGTTTATTTCTGTTTCTAAACAGTAGACACATTCCTGTATTGATGGTGACTTCAAACACTCACACAAGAATACATACATACCCACACACATGCATATTCACACAGTACATGTGCACGAGTGTTCATGTGTGGGGAGATGTTTAGCACAATTAGAATCCTGGATTCATTCTTTCTTTCTTTCTTTCTTTCTTTCTTTCTTTCTTTCTTTCTTTCTTTCTTTCTTTCTTTCTTTCTTTCTTTCTTTCTTTCTTTCTTTCTTTCTTTCTTTCTTTCTTTCTTTCTTTCTTTCTTTTTCTTTCTTTCTTTCTTTCTTTCTTTCTTTCTTTCTTTCTTTCTTTCTTTCTTTCTTTCTTTCTTTCTTTCTTTCTTTCTTTCTCTCGCTCTTTTCCTTTTCCTTTTCCTTTTCCTTTTCCTTTTCCTTTTCCTTTTCCTTTTCCTCTTCCTCTTCCTCTTCCTCTTCCTCTTCCTCTTCCTCTCTTTCTTTTATTTCCTTTCTCTTTCTCTTTCTCTTTCTCTTTCTCTTTCTCTTTCTCTTTCTCTTTCTCTTTCTCTTTCTCTTTCTCTTTCTCTTTCGCTCCCTACACACTTTCTCTTTCCTGCCTTTCTGCCTACTTCTCTTCCTTTCTTGTTTCTTGCTAGAAAGGAAACAGCAACAGGAATTTGCGTACTGTAACTCTTTACAGTGTGATTCATTTCACTCAGTTTTAGCCACCCAAGCTCTCTCCAGATGAAGTTCCATGTGGATCTACTGTCTCTTGATCTCCCATTACCTCTGAAAAAAATATAGGAGGTGAGACTCTGCTCATAGCAGGAGACAGATGAGTTAGTAAGTACCTACTCCGAGGTGTCTGGAGAGCTATAGAGAGCCCAATGTGGACACCAACATCCAGCCAGCTGGGTGACTGCAAATTCTATCATCTAACATCCACTTTGGATAAGTTCACTGAAACAAAGATTTCTAGTGTAATTTGGGATGCCCTGGAGAATCCAAGATATCCATGGAAGATGAACAGATAAGACTCATGGAAAACCCATGTTTTTCTAGAGCAAAATGAGGAAATCAGGTGAGAGACCCTAAAGCATTTCATGCTGACATTAGGTGATTATTTCTAGGCAATTGAACTGAATGACTGATCCCTGTGGACTGTACAAGGAGTTTAGATTACAAATTATCCCCCAAGTGTAGCTGTATTAAATTGAATCCTTCTTTGGTTGATGGCCTAACAATGCACACAGCAGTGACTTCAGCTGCCTAAACATGAGCACCATAGCTATATGACAGTCTCTAAATCATCTGTAAGATCTGATCTTATAGGCAGGACACAAGACTTAAGGGACACAAAAAGGAATCAAGAGTGTTGAATGGAGACCAGGCACGGAACATCACAAAACCTAAATAAAGGGATACCTAAGTTCAGGAAACTCAACCCCTCCTCAAATTTTTATTCAAATAAGAGCAGATTTTGTTAGTCCTATTTTTAGTTATGGGCAAGATTAACACAGTGAAGGTCTGACTTTGTAAAAAAGAAGGTCTAAGCTACAGAAACCATAGGTTTAAGATAATAATATTCCTAGTACTCTTGTAGTAGTTATTAAAGTTTTGTAAAAAATTCATGTACCTTATAATGCCCCATAAAAGTAGCTTATAACACCAGGGTTTATTAGAAATTCTAAATATCTATAGATTGAATTTTTTTTATATAATTAGGACTTTATTTTATACAGGATAAAGTGGTTTCAATGGAAAACTTTGCGCTTATTTAAACATTTCCTTCTGAAGATTCCAAGCCATTGTACAGCTATGAATATATCTAAGTTAATAGAATTTCTTTAGCATCACTTCACAGATTCTGGTTTTTAAATGATACATCATAACAAAACAAAATGTTCTGTAGTGTATGAATGATGTGCTATGAAACATCCACTTGCATATCTCATGCATGAATGTTACAGTATAATACATTTCCTGATCACAGAAAATTGATTGATTGATATAATTTATTCTGTATTAGCTGAACTTGGTCTCTAAAGAGTTTAACTCACTACAGATTCAGATCCCAAGACAAAAAATTTTGATAAGCTCTCCTGAACCCTAGTGTCTGAGTTAATCCAAATTGTGACTCTGGAGAAAACTGTATCTTCGACTTTCTCTTAATCTCTAGTCTCTCAACTATCCGAGTTTTCTTGTCTTTTTTTGACAAGATGAAAGAGTTCACAAAATTCTCCTTCTTTCTCCTCAAAAATCTGTATTCATGATCTCTTCATTGATGTTGATATCTTAACCATTGATAATACCTGCTTTCTGTGTTTCCTTATCAAAGACGTAGTGCTGATCCTGGAAAAACTGCTTTTATTTCATCAGGTTCATTGACATCTCTCCTATTAAGCAAGATTTTAAAAAAAAGTCAAAACAACAAAAACAAACAAACAAACAAACAAAACCGTGAGCCCCTCCCCCCTCACAAAACAAACAAAACAAAAAAACAAAAAAAACAAAAAAAAACTTGGATGGAGCTTCTACAACAGTTTTGGATCCAAACTCAAGTCACTTCCTCTGGGATTTAGACCCAGTGGTATTTGCATGACTAAAAGAGGTTATTCAGGATACTTGTTTCACAATGTTTCCAGACTTTGGAAATCCGTACATTTAGTCATGCCACCATTTTTTCAGCTCTGAAGATATCTACACCTCCGATCATAAATTCTAAGTGTGCCACCTCAAGTACCCCAACAGCTGTCAGAATCAACAAGTGCCAAGTCACCAGAGCCCTTCATTGCGCCGTCAGAGCACTTAGCACATCCTGTCAATGTGAAAACACACTAGAGATGATGTTACCTGCAGGGATTCTGCCATAAGAGCACGGTGCTTAGTGCCCGGGTCCATGAAGTAGACAAGCTGGACCTCCCCAGGCAGGAAGCAGTGTTGAACCTATTGGTGCTAATCCCACGCTTCTGAACCAACTGAAAATATGTATCTTAGATTAAAAGGTACTCTTCATCCCAGCCATCAGTACTAAATTACTTCTCCTTTTATGACCATCATGTTTCATAGCAGGTATCTCCTACTTGCAATGATAGAACTAAAATATGTATGAGCAGAGGAGATGGAAAATTCAAAAGCACCGAGCCCACGCAAGGGAACTCACTTTTCTACAAGAGATAAATAAACCACAGATATCTCACTGTCACAGCATGTGAAAAATTCATTCTTTCTATTTACTGTTTCTTCACACAAAGTTCCATACATAAGAAACCCTATTAATTAATTAAATTCTTTCTCCTACTTATTTTCAAATAGACATACTGACACTCCTGTACCTCCAATTATCCAAGCTTTGAGATCTCTTCAAATACACACAAAAATGCCAGTTTTTCTTAACATATTGCTAATAAACTTTTGTTTTTAAATATTTTGTTTTCTTAACATATCGTTGCCCAGAGAAGTTGTTGACATCCCATCATGTGTTCAAGGAGCACTGGAAGTGTTCAGGGCCAGGTTGGATGGAGCTTTGAGCTCATCTAGTGGAAGGGGTCCCTGCCCATGGCCAGGGAGCTGGAATCAGACAATCTTTAAGGTTAGTTCCAACCGAAACAATTCCAGGATTTTATCATTCTACTGCTTGTTTTTAAATGTTGTAAATCTCCCTAAATTAACATTATCTTTTATCATTTAAGGAGAAAAGTAACAGTGCTAAAGTATAACAGAAAGTTGTATTTTACTTTGAAGTTCTAACAGAAACTGGCATCCCTCTCAAACATGAACAAAAAAATAAATCTGCCTTTTGGGATTGTTTTTCTTTGAATTGGATTCTTCATTTTAAAAATCCTAATAATTTCTATCACTTTGTATCATAGCAACATAAAAATGGAAATGAAAGCGCCTTTCAAAGTGCAAGACAGTGTATTGGCTCCGGAAAAGTCCATCTGCAACATTCTAATATTTCAATTCTTTTTCGTATCCACAATATTCTATGCATCTCTAGTTAAGCGTTTTTATAGTCATCACTAGGATTTGCTTATCATGTCTATGGCTTTTGGACTTCCACCTCTGGGAAAGAGGCTGGAGTTGGGAATGTTTGGAATAACCCCAGCAGGTGGTGATAAAGAGTAGTGACAGACACAACGTGCCTTCAAACGGCGCAGTCTGGTTTTCGTCATCTGGGAGTTTGTGTGGTTTAAGTGACAGCGCTTGACAGAGAAGGATGACTGATTCAGTGCTACAACCACTGCCACCCTCGGTCTGCAGCCCCAGCAGACTGCCTGGTGCCTCTGTGCTGGCAGTGCTTTTGGTGAATCCCACGCCGGCAGCTGGCCCCGGGACACCAGCTCAGAGGCAGCTCCACTGATTCACTGCCTGGCCCTGAAGTGCTTGAAGTGACTAACGATGCAGGAAAATACAGTCTGGCAGTAATGGAGCTTGCTAAAAGCTCCTGGTGTCACCAGCATCTGTTTAGCATTTATTTGTTCTTGCCAGCTGACCAGCATGACTGCCTGGTTGCACAGACAAGGTACGGCGATTTCCTGAAGGCAGCAGCAATTTGAATGAGAGGGAATAGGAATCTTATCTAGGAATAGGTAAATTAGGAAAAGACAGGATTTTTAGCTTAAATTTGTAGTTTGCAGTAATTCAGACAGAAGTAGAAATCTCACTGTCCTTTTCCTTGCTGCTCACAGTAATTCATTGTGGAAGGAGCCAACATGAAAAATTAACTCTCTCTCTCACACGTATTGAGTCAGGACAGTCAACAGATTGTGTAACAAAAGATATCTCCTCAGTTATGATAACTACATATTGTGTAATAACACAATTTCTTGACTGTGAGAACATCATCAGGAAAATATTACCCCACAGCAAAACCACAGGTCCTGAGATCCTGACACATTTATTATTGATTTCTTTTTCCTAAAATCACTTTCTGGGTTGTGAGCACAACCTGGACCCTTGCATAATGGGTTCTAGAACACATATTATCTACAGCAGCAGCTGTAGCAGTGCATTTGTCTTGCCTCTATTTCCTAACAAACTTAAGCTGGGTATTGCCCCCTTTTTCATCACTAGGAGCAGGTAATCTGATGAGGCACACATGAAGAAACTGGCAGGCGTTTTTGACTCTTTTAACAAGATGTGTGCAAAAGATGTGGGTGTAACACTGTGGTCTTTGGAGCATGACTGCCCATGATTGAAAGACATGGATCTCAAACAGCAATTTGTTTTTAAAATCGAAATGGCCTTGTTTATCTGGCTTTTAGTCCTGTTGCTATGTTAGAGATCTCCCATGCTCCAGAAAAGACTCTGGACACCGCCATTCACTGGATCACACAATGGCTGTGGGCTTAGTTGTACAAAACAGCACCAGCCCCTGTACTGGAGACTTTATTTGAGAGGTGGCTGGAGATGCATCATGCTAAAGGGAGAACTGTCACTGTCGTCATGGAGGAGAAGAACTCGAAACATTCTTCCGTCTCACCAATCTGTTCCACGGAGTAGCTGTGGCATTGAAAGGAAAGTTTGAAGTTAAAAGGTCTTGTGCTCTTTTGAGTGAAAGGAGCAGAGCTCAGCATAGCCATCATATAATGCATCCAAGGGGGGCGGGAAATTCAGTTTGGGATGTTATTACATTAAAATACTGTATTTTTAAAGCTTCTTTTTTTTTTTTTTTTTTTTTTAGCATGTATATTAGTATCCGTCTGTTTTATATGGAGAGTGGATGTTAAAAGTTGTTGAAGTTGTTCTTTACTCACTGTATCTAAATTTTAGCTTTTTATAGCATTAAGGAAAATCTCAGTTCAATGAGAAAGAAAACTAGTAATGATGGACATGCTGATGGAGAAAAGAAAATGTAAATTATACCAGTTTCGTTCTCAAACCTATTTTATTCTCATCCATTATTTGTCTTCACGTTCAAGAATCAAAGAAAGAGAGGCCACATAAATAATGTTATTCCAAGTGTCTTGCTGAGTTCAGTGAGGCCATGTAATTTTATGTTCCCAAGGTATAGGACACAGTGTTTTCCTTATATCAATTAACAAATATCGGGTTTTTATTTAATTTAGTATTTTAGGTTATTTCCATACAACACAATAATGGGATCCGGGGTCATCTGTCCCTCAAATGTCAAACTGGATTAGAAAGATTTTAATCTGGTGATAGACTTAATTGTAGAAGCTTGATAAGGATTTAGTCTTTTTTCCAAAGAGAAAACTGCAACTTTTTAATTGTCATTTTCCATCCTTGAAGAAGAAGACTTTGCCTAAAGCAATCAGAGAAAGCACTGAACTACGTCACAGCAGTTACCCTTAAATTCTTAAATTCGCAGTCTTTTTCCTCTAATAGCACATTTTCAATATTATTCTGTAAATCAGTAGGGTTTATGAAACTAATTTTCTTTCCCAAAATATATGATTATCCTATGAGATCATTATTAGGGATAAATGTAGTTTCTGCTTTCTCAGGAGCTTCTTCTAGCCCAAAGATATTGGAATTCTTCTATTTTAAATGCAGAAAGACAAATTCCCGTCATTTTAATTTGTGTTGATTTTTGGTTTGTACAAGGCCAGCTTTTTAAGCCCAGATTTTAAAATATATGTTTTAATTCTCTTTGTGCCTGCTTTTATTGTCTATTTTTTCTGAAGTTAGGTACTGTATAACATCTGGGGTATGATACATGATGCAGCGTACTGAAATTTACCTTCAAAATACTAATAATTTTGTCATAAGATTTTCAACAGACTCGAAAAGTAGACAATTTTCATACAATTTTTGTTTCTTATTTGAATGACCAAAAGAACTGTTTAATTCTTTCAGTAGTGTGAAATTCATATAGCCATCTACATAGACACAACAAACCACAGATCACAACTAATGAAATAAAGCTCAAAATACATATGTGGTTTATTTAAAATGTTACGAAGACCTATAAAGAGCTCACATCCTGAAGTCTCTTTTGCAAATGTTTCTCCCTTATAAGAATGCATTTTTGTGTGTGGTCTTTAGCATTGCAGGAGAGGAATGAAGGTTTGTATTGAGCCAGTGCTGTACCTTTAATTCAGTAGTCTAATGCTTTTTAAATAAAAAATAGTCAAGTACATATGTAGACAAGCTGATACTGTACACTTTGTTTATTCTGCAGGTCTATCTGTGATCATAAATTCTTGGTAAATATTTGCTCTTTGGAGATTAGATTTAACATACTCGCATTTACTTGCAATTAAAATGTTGCTTTCCTGATGACTGTTGTATGAGCTGCTGTATTTCATCAGTGACATAACATAATGTGAAGATAAGAGTTAAGTGAAAAGAAGTCTGTTGTGAATATAGCCCTGGTCTGTTTCTGAAATCAACAGTTTATGGCAGTCAGATCTGAATAATTATTCTCTTCTTAAACCTTATGGCAGTTTGACTCTATCAGATCTAAAATCTGTATTTATTTTATTTATTTTTCTGGTGTATTCTTTTCTCTTTTTTTTTCCCTTTAAAAATGGCATAATTTTGCAGCCTTGACCATTTTTGTTAAAGAACAAAGACGCTTTTCTTCTTTCCTCATATGATTTATTGACTATTATGCACCCAACACTTTCAAATTGCTTCCAAAGGCAATAAAGTAGCAGGATAAATTCTAAGAAACAGAATTCACTTGTTGACTCTAAAAACAGAAAATTCAACATTAATGCTGTATTTTTTCATGATATTTAAGGTTTTTAAGCTAAATGCAAAAAGGTCCTTTTATTTTACCATACTGCATTAGTCCAAAGGGATTAGCTTAGTATATAAGATATATTTATGATGCAGGGAATATAACAGTCTTTCAGTAGTTGCAAGCCTGTGATGGCAATACACTTTTGCATTTCCTTTTATAGCTTTGTTCATTAAGCTAAAACATGCCTAAAGCAGACCATGTTATTACAGACATCATAATTGTACAATGTATATATGGCCCGTGTTTTCAGCTGTTTTAAACCAGCTTAGCTCTGCTAATTGCAGTGCAGTTGCTCTGGTGCACACAACGTGGCAATGTAGCAGGCACATTCCTGCATGCAAACACCTTCCTGCCACACGAGCCCCCGCACACACATGTAGTTACACCAAGCGGTTCCAAAGAAACTGGCGGCACTGCTAATTCTAGAAACTTCCATTTCGTAGAATAAGAAATAAGCACTCAGCAAAAATAAGGATGTATTTTGAAAATCCACTTCAGCAGCAATTTCACATCTGAAAATTTAGATAAGGAAACAAAGCTGCTATCACTTAATCTTATTTTGCCTTTCCTTACAATTATGAATTCATCATTTCTGCCTCACCATCTTCACCTTTTTCTTGCTTGCCTTCCACTTTTCAGCATTATTCAATAGAAAAAGAGTATTTTCTCACTTCTAAAAAACCTAGTGCACATCTTCATCTGAATTAATTTCTCATACTTTTTCCTGCAAAAATTCAAACTCTTTTCCTCTGTGTCCATGATTTTGTTCTACTTCTGCCATAAAAATTGTATAACTTCTTTTTAGTTTTCTGTTACAACCTTATCATAGACAGTACATTTTTATGGGAATCTAAATAAATTTTCTGTCTTTAGTCAATTGTTTCTGAAATCCTTCCTGAACCACTCAAGTGACACTCTACACAAACTGAGTGCAATTAATTGGCACGAACAGAAGAATATTTCTGTGTTGCGCCATAATGCAGTCATTGTTTTTCCTTTGTTATTTTAATATGAAAATATGTATTTATAATTAAGTACTATACAAGTATATGGAAATTCTATTTATGGTGGTTGCAAATCTAGTGCATGTTTTGAAACCATTGAGCTATCAGCAGGTAGCGAACTAGCAGAGATTTAACAATGTATAAGTTCTGTTCTTTTCTCCATTGGACAATACAAGCACCATTTCAATTACAGAATTTTTACCTTCTGTGAATCGGCGGAATTACACAGAAGAGAGAATTTTATTTTCCTTAGTTTTGCCTGCTTATAACATTGAAATGCAAAAATGCATAACTTTTTATAACTGATGATTCTCCTGCTTCATAACTTTTCTGTGAGGATTGTCTTTCAGCTCTTCTACCCACTCCCACTGCACTAGAGTCAAACACCCAATGAAACTTGGAATAAGCAAAACAAAGATCGTGGTAGAAAGGAGGTAATGAGCAGAGTAAAAGGCCTGATAGAGAACATATTTCCTTGATGAAAAAGGTGTTGTCCTCCAATTTGTAACTTTATGCAGAATCTCCACTGGATAACAAGTAATTCGTTAATTCATAATTCTTTATCCAGAGGGTGGTTGGGCACTGGAACAGGCTCCCCAGGGAAGTGGTCACAGCACCAAACACAACAGAGTTCAAGAAGCCTTTGGACAACAGCCTTGGGCAATTGGTGTGATCTTTGGGATTGTCCTGTGCAGAGCCAGGATCTGAACTCGGTGTTCCTTGTTCCTTCCAGCTCAGGAGTTTCCATGATTCACGTCTTCAGCCAAGACGTTGCCCTTCATTGACATTGAGGAATTTATGGGCTAACTCTCACAGAATTAAGAAGTTCTCACTCCTGGGAAAATAAGGTCTGTGATCCAGTAAGATGCATTAATGAGCTGCTCTGCAAATGGGTAGGAACCTAGGAAAATGATGTCTCCAAAAAGCAGCAAGCACTCAATATTTTCCTTAAATTTGAGACGATCCTCTTTCACTGGGGATTTGCTGCTGCTCATATCTTCTCCTCTTAATTTAATCAACAAAGATTTTTTTTCCAAAATTTTGTAATATGTCACTTTAGTTCTCACCATTCCAATGATAAAAAAAAAAAGCTTTTATTTTAAGACAAAAGTATTTTAAATAGCACCTAGGCTTTTGCAAAATGTTTTTCCTAACAGAAATGAGCTGCAATTTTGAGCAGCTCTTATGACACACAGTTCAAGGTGCTTTCCCTGTTAGGTGCATATGTCTTAGCAACCTCAGTTTGTTTGCAGGTGAACTGCAAAGTCCTGAAATGGTCTCCTATATCATTAGCAACCATCTCTCTCCCACTTCCAGCCCTACCAGACAAGATCAGCTAAAGCGTTCATTTTCCTAAGCTACCTCCTTATTTTATCTGTATTTCTTGATCTCTCTGGCACTGTCTTTGATCTAATGCAGGATGAATCTCCTGACCTTTAGATCACTTTGCAAGGCCAAATATTTTTCTGTTGCATCGCACAAGGAGGTAATTAAATACTCTGCTAAGGATTTCATTACAAGTCCCACTGAACTCTCCAGCTGTACTTAGCTCAATTATTTAAAATTAAACACGATTTAATTAACTCGTGGCATATTTGTGCATATGGCACATAATATTTCAAAAGTTTATCTTATAAACCTTATTTTAAAAAGTTACTAATAGCTAGTAATAGGTAAGCAAATGTAAGGAAAAGGCATCCCAGTTCTTAAAAGCATTCAAAACCTTCTCTCTGTCCTTGCTCTTCCCCCTGTCTAAACACTGAACTTTGAAAAGTGTAAGTCCTACATCTACAGGGTGTCTTTACGTTGATAAGCTGAATAAGATTTGTTCGAGCTTCCCTCCTATGTGCCATAAAATATTTTGGTTAATGAAAGAAAACTTTGAGAAGCACATTTATGTTTAAAGAAAAAAAAAAGATTCTGATTAAAATTTGTCAAATTGCAATTGCACAAGCCAAATTTTATCTGATAGTAGATTACTAGTTCTTTTTAATTAACTACATTAAATAAATTGATTGCACCTTTCCTATTTCTCTTAATTAATATGTGCTAAGAATCATTGTAAGAAGAAGAAGAAGGATGAACAGCACTGATGGTATCAATGTTACAGCCGCCTGTCACATCTGCCAAAAAAGTAGACTAAGTTTCTAAAAAATAGTGAGATGCATTATAATGAAGACTTAGGGGAGAGAAAGACATGAAGACTGGCATTTTAAACTTCCATACCAGCCCTTGCAGAATTGATGACTGCAAGTGGGTGTAGCTGTCAACTAATATTCTCTGAATAACTCTATTACCTAGGGAAATCAGTGACTCCAGTGAGTTTATATTTTTACCCTCCTGAAACTAGTGTACATATACACTGTGTCAAAGAGCTATCAGATTGCTTGCTGTATGATGAACATATATAATCCACCACACCATCTACCTCTGGGTACAAATCAGGGAAATATATACCCTTTGGGGTAGTGCTTTTCTTCTTGAATTTCACTAAAAATCACAGGCGAGTGCTCGTCCACGCCTGGGCACGCAGAGCTCAGCTTTTGGGTAAGAGAAATCTCCCTGATCCCTGCAGAGGGAGTATCCCTGTGATCTGCCCACTTTCCTTCCCGTTGCTCCAGAGGTGCCACAGCACAGTGGGGCTCTACCACTCCTTCCCGCACTGCCTGTCAATCAGCTGGGTTTTGGGGAACATAAATCATTTCCATTTTTAGTTGGACAGCTGGTAGGTTGGGAAAGGAAAAAACTGCTGGGTTGTTATGCAGCTGTCAGAAATCAAACCATGATATTTTGGTTTTATAGCACAGAGTTTTCCACACAGAATACCCAGCTTCATATCCGTATACAAATTCTCTCCGTAATGTCGAGAGCCACCATCTCTTCCCAGTCAGTCAAACTCTCAGAAGCCAT
Organism: Cnemophilus loriae; assembly: GCA_013397755.1. NCBI lineage: Eukaryota > Metazoa > Chordata > Aves > Passeriformes > Corvidae > Cnemophilus > Cnemophilus loriae. The sequence continues at coordinate 1,617,989 of VZTF01001314.1, forward strand.
TTTCTCTGGCACTTGCAGCACAAATAAGGCAGGGTTTACTGAAGAATCTGTCGTGATATCAATGATAGGATATAAGGTGGGAGATAGAGTGGATTTAAGAGGCTGATGAAAAATTTTAAAAATCCTGATGAATCTTCTCAACCCCCAAAAGTTTCACGTTATATTATGAAAAATGTCACAAATTCGTCAGGTTATGCTGGATATCTGCTGCCAAAAGTCTTCTGGTTTACACATCTAACAATGATGTTTCCTTTTGTTCCTCAGTGCAGTATTTCAGAAACATGCTTGAATACCTTATTTATTTAATTAATCATCTCTCTTGGTACAATTCTTTAATTTATCTTCTATGAAATCAACCATTTTCACTTCCATCACCCTTTTCTCTGTCCTCCTGAAAACTGATGCTTAATTTAGAGGGGAGTTATTTTTTCTCTATATGGAGAGAATCAAAGGTCAGTTTTAAAATGCTTCTAGATTTTAGTGTTCATTCCTCAGCCTGAGTACACCACCTCGTACAAAAACCAGCTAACTGGTTCAAGGCGTCCCTGTTAATCTTTTGCACTCATATTTTTCTTCACTATTATACTAAGTTTTCTGCCACTTATGAGGATGGTTATTTATTTTACTTGGATTCATTTTGACTGCAACCTTCTTGACTGCATCTTAAGTATTTCCCATGCATTACTGAATCCCAGCCAAATCACTTTAACTCATTTCACATTTATTCAAGTAGCTATTGACTAAGTAAAAATAATACTGTAGTGCATAAAAAGCTTGGATAGTTTCCTTTCTGATTAGTGGAGCAGTTAAAAACTCAGACTGTCTTAGAAAACTCTGTTCTTCTGTATTTAAAGGAACAGATCCCATTTTTTATCAAACAATTATAGATTTAATTCCTAAAAAAATTTACAATTTTGAAAAGCTTGACAGCTTTCAGTTTTTCAAATCATTCAAGGACTTCTAATTCAACCTTTTATCTGTGGGCCAAATTTAGGTTTATCAATAATAATGCTATATAAAACTTTTGGTCTTTAAAGAATTCACATTCCAAATAGCATCTGTCGTCAGTCTGAATCAATAATCTTTTATCAAAGATATTTGAAGAACTATCAATAATTCAACAATGAATCAACTAAACTGTCTAAATGGCAATCTTTGAGAAGCATGACCTACTTGCAAGGGCCTCATCTTGTGCTCACTTGCTGTGGAGCTTATGGACTGACCAGGTTTGTAAATCACATGGGTATAATCAGCCCAGGTATGCAGATGTGCCTTCAATCTTTCTGGTCACAAGCACTTTCTTGTGAAATATTTATATTTGCTTTCAGAAAAAGAAAGAAGTATATTAAAGTGTCTGTTATGAAAGAGATCCAAGCTAAAGTAATGATTTACATCTAGGAGAAAAACATTGAACTAATGACTTAAGGTATAAATATGGTGGCACAATAGGAAAAATAATTTCAGTTGGAAACTGTATTTTTGTCTTTCCATAAAAGCTATTTAGTCAAACTAAGATTTGACCAAAGGACCCAGGTTTCCCAGACAATTCTTCTGAAGAACAGGCTGGTAGATTTGGAAACAAGTTCTTTGACCTTTGGCAAGTAAGTGGTTCATTGTATTTTGTCTGAGCCTTAAGTAATTTTCGGTACCAAGACAATTCTATGTATCTAATTACAGCATTAGTGTAAAAATTGTTCCAGCTGTCCAGAAGGTTTTGCAATTGGATGATATCATAACCAGGGTGTTATTAAATCTCACAGCAGCTGGAGACTTGACTCCAGTCAAGCAAGAATCCTACAGAGATACAGAGTAGTGATGGATTTCCTGTACATCTTTCAGTGAAAAAAATTAGGATCTTTTTAAGATGTCATAACATCAGCATATTTTCTAAAATAAATCTACATCATCAGTTGAAACTATTTTTAAATTGATATGAAGGTAAAACTTGTTGATAACATTTCTTTTGAAGTCTGAAAATTGTCACATAGTAAATCAAAATCACACAATAAATACACGTATTTCTTCTAATTCATGTTTCTGAACATTGGTAGAAATAACATGAAAAATATAGCATTATCATATTTCTAAAAAGAGAGTACTTCTCCAACTTTATCTGAAAACCATTCTTTTTTTATGAATGTAGAAAATATCCTTTCAATAAAATAATAACATAATACACAAAGAAGTTTTTAATTCACATTTAGAATCACATTGAACAGTTTAAGGCCTTGCAGATTTTTCTGTGCATTTTATATTCAATCAAGTCAAAGTATAGCCCAGCTGGACAAGGAAATATCACGCAAGTGGCAATCAACTCTGATTTTCATCACCTTTTTTTATTATCTCATGAGACTTGGTGGATTTTTCAAATGTAAGTCCTAATAATGATATTATTTTTTAGAAAACAGAAATCTTTTTAAAGAAATTAAGTTACTGCACATGAGCTTGCACGTTGCAGTGCTGTAGGAATACATAGTGCCAAGTAAAAAACACATCTCCAAAGTACTAATGTAGTGTAAAAGGGAAGTGCTGATCCTTTCTGATTTCATTTTTACATCTTAATGAAGAGATTTAGACCCTCAGTTTTTCTTTAAGATAATGGAAGATGGGTGGGCTCTTGTTTTGTCTGTGAATTAGACAATATAGTAGAACTATTCACTACCATAAATTAGTGGATTATATAGTACCCATACATTCATACTGATATATATTAATGTACAGTGTTAGATTCTTGGCTTTGCTTTCAGAATAACAACATTAAATTTTTCCAGGAAGTTTTACTTTTGTTATCCTATTCCCAGACTCCTATCCATAGATCTTTTCTCTACATCCACAGAGACAGAAAGAAACTTGGAGTAAAAATAGTTAGAGGCCAGAAAAATAGTTAGGGAGGGATGGGAAAGCTGGTTTTGCCAAATTTAGACCCTATCAAAACCCCTTGGGTTCTGTATTGCAAAACAGACCTGGAAACTTATGAGAACTGTTCTGTTCTGCTGATTGCTACTTTTTTTTCCTTTTTTTTCCCGTTACTTTTTATTTTTCTTTTTTTTTTTTATTTTTTTTTTTAATATTCCTCTGGTAACCCTAGAAACAGAGAAAAGGTTGCTTTCAGGCAAGAAGCACTGCTTGCTAGAACAAGTCAACAATTAGAAAGAATACATACTCAAAGCTGGAAATAGAAGGCAAGCAAAAATGGTTTTTTTGCTAGGAAAGCTCCAGGGTTCTAACTGGTCTTTTCTGTCCTTAGAAGCCTTTTACTCAAGAAGTGGCCAATGCTCTTCAGTCCAACTGTGAAATCAGGATAGAAAATGTACATGTTCAGGAGTGGACATTACAAGCAGTCCTTTTTCAAACAGCTTCATCTACTTCACAGAGGAAAGACTGATCAATGTTTTACAAGACTAAGCCTTTTTTGTTTTTCTATATGGCCTTTGGAGGAGCAATATGTCCAAGAACAAAGCTATAAAATTATATTTTTTCTTTAAAAAATACCACAGAATAGCAAAATTATATTCTGTTCTATCATGACCACCTTCCTTTCTTGAGTTCTCAAATTTGGAAGAAAAGGATTTAAAACAGAGAGAAGATTTTGAAAACACTAGTTAGCTTGGACATCCTGGGAAAAATAACAGATGCATGGAACAAATTTTTAAGCTCACTCTGGAATATGGGATAACACATAGTCATAGTGCTCCAGGTTAATCCTGATCAGGGTCATAAAAAGAAACCTGTTCACTTTCCCTTCTGTGCTCCACCTGGAAATGATCTTTCCAATGTCTACCTGGAAACCCTGTGCTGGCACACGCCTCCCTTGAATCCAAGTTTGGGTCTTTGCAAGGAGACTGATTTATGCATGAACGCACAGTTGTAAAGAATTCCACCTAAATTTTCTGTAGAAATTTTGACATTATAGGCTTTCTGCTTGTAATCAATTTCTTTTAGCAAACTGTCTTAGTTGATCACTTAGAAGTTATGGATCAAATAATTTAATGAAATCAGTTTCAGTTACAGAAATCCTGCTGCGATCTGTCCTTTCCTCTTTTTTGACATACACTAGGCTGGAATTTTACTGAACCAGTTCCAACCTGTGCTATACACCTAATTTTTCATGAGGTAGCAGGCATCTTGCCATTATTATTCTGTGAAGAGCATTCACCTATGACCTCGAACACAACTGCTCATCAGAATCCCGCTTCTGAGAGGAAACTGTGCTAACCCAACTTCTGCAAAAGAATGGCTATAATTTAATAGACAACATTTTAAGATTTAAATTTCAGAAGTTCTACCACCATAGTAGAACGAGAATAGACTTTGCCAAATAAGCACAAGTTTTCCGTATGTGATGGATGAGGACTGCTAGATATCTAAGCAGATGAATATGTAAATATATACAGAAAAAAGCCAGCCTCCTCCCACTCTGAGGAGGGACAGCATGCCAGCTGTGCCCCTCATTTCTGCCTTTCTGATGTTCATATCCGGTACTAGAGCTAGAAAATGTCTGATCAAATTGGGATGTGAGAAAGGAGCTTCTGTGTACCTCACCAGCCATGGAGATTTGCCCCAAAATTGTGATTCACAGCAGTTGATTTAAAAACCAACCTTAGACTAATTATAAAAAAGAATTATAAAAGAATTATCTCATACAGGAGCTGCAAGAATAAGTATATGTGTTAATTTCGTGTCAAAAGACCACAGTTTTTGCAGGCTTTCTCCCATTTCATGAAAGAGTGAGAAGTTCTAGCTTATTAGGGAGTTCAAGCCAAAAAAAACCCACAGTAGATGGTAAATTCAAGGACTTCTAAGGCCAGGGAGGATCATTATACCAAGACTGATGTATAACATTTCCCTGTACTAGATCGTTTTCTCTCTTTGATTAAAGGCAATGTGAGGGAAGGATCCAGCCTATTTATTTTAATTTTTTTTTCCATTTTTACCAGGAAAATATGAAGGGTCCAGTATTTCCTTTGCTACTTTGTGAAAATAGTTAATTTCGTCTCTGGTAAAGAGAGGCAGAGAGATGAAGAATTCTTCTGTCTTTTTCATGTTAATATTATTGTAATATAATCCACCATGTCTGGCTATAAAAGTAGCTTGACCATTGCTAACTCATTTCTTCACTAGCAGAATAATCATTTTCTTGTTTCAAGGTTTTTTGCTAGTTATTAATCACACATTTCCATCTGTTCATACTAATACCTCTTCAGTGGTTAAATATGATTAATTTGAAACAAATGATTAGTCTGCAGAAAAAAAGAGGTATTGTTAGAGTTTAATTGTCTTATACATTGTTTCAAGTGCAGCCATGATCTGACATACACACAAATTGTTTTGATTATTTCCACTATGCTTATCTAAATTTGTCAAACTATTTGAGCAGATGTGCTTGACTAACATCTTTGTATTTCCCTATTTTAGCTTCTATAGGTATATATATGAATCTATATCTATGGCCTTATACATGGCACTACATAAGACGTTATATTTAATGTTATATATAACATTTCTGAATGTGTTCACCACTAAATGTAATGTTCTTGGACACTGGACACCTGCCAAATCTTGTACCAAGCTAGCACGAACCGGGCTCACTGAGGATGAGGTTTTAAGTGCATTTTCCCAATCAGCGATGTAAAATGGTCGCCTCCTCCCTAGATTCCCCCACCCAGCAGCTCAGCAATTAGAGTACCTGCTCTTGAGCTAGGCAACAGGAGCCAGTGGTTCATTCCTGGCCAGTGTGTGGAACTCCTGACCACGAGGCAATACTGCTTGTAGTGATGAGGTGCTCTCAGGTTTCCTCTGTGATGTAATTATTTTGCACAGGATATGTGTTCTGGTCACCCTTCCTGTTACATGGGACCCACATACATCCCTGATCCTGTTATGACCAGTAGATCACATCCCCCAACAACAAAAGGGCTCGTCTTTCCTCAGCAGTCGAGGGAGGTATTTTCTCTTGTAGTAGCAGCTATGAATTTCATGTCATATTTCCTTCATTCTAGCACAAAATAGTTTGCTGCTGTCATTTACTGTCTGTGCCCTAAGTCCTCCTTGCTATAGCATTCAGCATTTCCAATCTAATACCTTTAATTGCCTGGTAAGGCAACAGAGCCTCCAGCTGCAGGGAGGGGAATCTAAGGCAGAAGGAGTCAAGGTGAGATCTTTTGTTTTTACAAAGGAAATCTGCAGTAGCAGAAAGAAATGATCTTTGGATTAAATGGGACATCATTATACTACAGAATATCTGTCCAAAAGTTCTTGTGTCCCGTTCAGCTTTTCCCAAGGCCTGTCAGTGATTCAGATCACAACAGGAATATTGAAAACCAAAATACTAACAGTACGAAATACAGTTAATTGAGGATGCCAGAAAAGCTTTATCTGGATACTTTGGACTACTTCTGTGTGAAAAACAATTGCCTTTTTCACTCTGATTTAACTGAACTCCTACAAAAGCTTTGTATTGACACAAGGTCCTTGATTACTCTGGGTCTTTTACTGGCTCACCACAGATTCCATAATTTGTTCCTGTAAAGTTAGAAAGTGAACACTGTGTTTTGTGTAGATCTATTACATCAATTGTTATGTTTTGCTTCTTAACTTGAAGAAATATGTCACTCTCTATGCAATCAGAGGAGTAAGGCTGATATTTTATATAGGTTGCAAAAGGGCTGATTCACCCTGTTTGTTCTTTGCTAGTTAAGTTACGTTTTATATGTTAAACTCATTGAACCTGGTAAAGCCCGATTACTTATCTCTTTATAGTAAATACAATAATTTTTTTTTTTTCTGATCTGTCCACAGGCTTCTTCCTATATTTGGAAAATATTTAACATTAACTACTGGTTTGCAAGCTTTTGACTTTTATACACTAATTGCTATCTTTTCCCCAGTAGAAAAACAGGAAAAGATAACCTTTCCTTATTGTTTTCTAGTTAATTTTGAATTTTCCTCTAAGTCTTTTGGCTACAGGAAATTTTTGGTACACAGAAGCAACGCTTAATGAATCCTATCTTTCCTGACATGCAATCAGGTAAACCATTGACTGCCCCTTGACTCAGCACTCATGATTTACACTCTCCAGTTCACTCCTGCTAATTAGCATTAATATACTAATGAGATGTTTCTTAGCCTGAAACAGAGTCTTTAATAAAGCACTGCCCCATTTCAATGGTTTGATTCCATATTATGACTACAAACATAATCTTGGTGTTATCACCAAGTAGTTGATCAAGTTAACTGGAGTTGGGGTAATTAATGGGATATGTGTAATAATGGATCATCGTCAACATCTAAGCACAGTGATGCAAAGGTGCTGCATAAGCTGTGAAAGACACATTAGAAAGAAATCTAAAGGGCATCTCTTTTTTCATGGAAACCAAGGCTGTCCCTAGAACAGGCCTTGTACAAACACCCACAAAGGGGCGGTTCCCACATAACACTGCTCATCTTCTACTTAAGGACATAAATCCTATTGCTTCAGTCTTTGGGGATGATCTTAAAATAAAATGCTTTGTTAATCGAGATACATGATGGGAGGAGCGCACTTCATGTGTTGCAATTTTGAAGCACGAGTCTGTGAAGACAACAGTGTTCTGCTAGACGTAGTTTTACAGAAATACTTTCCAGTTAGTCTAGAAAATTAATGTTAAATTAAGACTTAAAATGCAAACTGTCTCAAACCTGGAAAAAAATGTAAAGCAGAAATTAAAGCATATTTGGATGAGTCTTAATGTTTAGATACAAGACCAGTCTTTTGATAATATTCCGCAGTATTTTTGAAAATATTGTGTCCATCCTCACCAAAAAAAAATTGAACCTTAAATAAATGCAGCTTATCTGAAAGTTTTGTTTTCAACAGATTGTTTTGAAGGTAGATTTAATTCAAGTAATCATATAGTAGACATAAGTTCATGAGTTTTTTTCCCTCTCTGTTTCATCAACCAGACAATTCCCAAATTGCTGATCATCGTCCATTAAAACAGAAATGATCAGCCATTGCAGTTCTCTCATCATGTTTAATATAAACTCTTCAAATCCAGCTTTCTTTTTTAGACTGCGCGAAGTTTTGTCAAGATGATTAACTGCACCCAGTTAATAAGAAAGACAGTAATTTTATTTAGCAGGCCACAAAAACTTCCACAGAGCTTCCTGTAATAATTAACCAAATCTGGTATATTAAATATTTCCATAGTAGGAATTCACAATATGTTTGTGATAAGGCATAGGTTCAGAAGTTTAGTGGGCTGTTGAATTATTTACCAACACTGGAGGTTTTACTTTCATGTCCGTTACACAGGTAGTATTTGGGGAGAGTATTTTCCAAAGCATTTAGAGGGAAATTCTGTAGGAGACAAAAGGATATGGATATGCATATGATACCTTGTATCATACAGTCTGTATCATAAACGTTATCTCCTGGACAGTTGCAAAGTTTGGTATAATTATAAATTAATGGACTAGTAATAGCAGAAGTAAGCTAAGATTATTTGCCAAAGACCAAAACTAACTTGATGGTTGCAAATAGATCCTAAATTTTGAATGCTTTTCCTTTTAATTACTGAAATTTTCCCAACTTTTGCTGGTTAATCAATGCTGCCAAAAGTTTGGAATGGAGAGTGAAGTCTCAAGGAAGCTTCCATTTTTTTGGTACGTTTGTTCTGTAATTTGGTTACATGCATAGTCTCAGCTTCTGGGTACTTGACTTAATCCTTTTGTTTTTGTTCTAGTGCCTCCTCTGACTCTCCCTGGACATCCCTGGAAAGCCAGTTGTCAGAAGGCAACCTGTTCCCCCCAGGAAGCCTGATCTCTCTCCCACCCGGAGCACAACTGTGAACCACACAAAAATTGCAAACAGCTGATTGTTAAGAGGATGTGGTGCTAATTGCTGCCTGTCAGAAGAAACGGGTGTCTGGTTGGGTAAGTTATCTTTCAGCCTATGTTTGAAATACATCTGTTACATATCATTCTCCTCCACTGGTGCAATGTTTGCATAGGTCCTCCACAAAGATTCAGTCTCAGCAAAAAGATAGCAAGCTAAAAGCAGTGTCCTAATGCAGACACAGTGGGCCACAAGGCTCATTGGGATGTAGAATCAAGGTCAGGCACAAGATAAATATTTAATATTAACACACTCTGTGTTGCCACATAGACAACACATACATAGATGTTATTATATACACATTATATGTGTATATATTGCTATATTATATCATATACACTTCTTCATAGGTGTGTCCAATAATTTTATTAGTTCAGATGAATAGAGGGTTTTTGAAGCAAATGGTTGAAAATTATCCAAATTGGTTTATTTCAGTGAGATATCCTATCAGCGAGAGCAATCTGATTTCCTTGAAGATAAAACTAAAGGAGAAGGTATGTTCCAAAAATGACACCTAATCACACCTAAAGGGAATTCATTTCACCAGTTCAGATTAAAACTGGTTTGAAATCAATATTCATTAAATCTATGGTCAAGATGTGGATCCTTTGCACCCTCTATCTCACTTTGGAGATCTTTTCTAATAAGGCAACATTAGAGGCAAAAGTAAACATGCAGTGATTCAGTCAGAAATACCTTTTTGAACTAGAATCATAGAATGGTTTGGGTTGGAAGGGATCTTTAAATACCATTTCTCCAAGCCTCCTGCAATGAGCAGAGGCGTCTTCGACTAGATTATGTTGCTCAGAGCCCCATCCAACCTGACCTTGAATGTTTCCAAGGAGGGAGCTTCTACCAGCTCTCTGGACTGCCCATTCCAATGTTTCGCTACCCTCATTAATAAAAAATTCCTTCTTTTATCTAGTCTGAATCTACCCTCTTTTATTTGTAAACCATTACAACTTGTCCTATCACTACAGGCCCTGCTAGAAAGTCTGTCCTTATTTCTTATAAGTCCCCTTTAGGTACTGGAGGACTGTTATAAGGTCTCCCTAGAACATGCCCTTCTAGAGGCTGAACAGCTCCATCTGTCTCAGTCTTTCCTCATAGGAGAGGTGCCCCCACTCTCTGACCATCTCATGGCCCTCCTCCAGATCTGCTCCGACAGGTCTATGTCTTTCTTGTGCTGAGGACTCCACAGCTGGATGCAGTACTCCAGGAACTAACCAGAGTGAAGAAGGAGGGGAACATCACCTCCCTCAACCTGTTGGCCACGCTTCTTTTGGTGCATTCAGGACACAGTTGGTTTTCTGAGGTGCAAATGTACATTGCCAGCTCAAGTCCAGTTTTTCATTATAAGTACCCACAAGTCCCTCTCTGCAGGGCTACTCTCAAGCGCTTTCTCCCGCAGCCTATATTCATCCTGGAATTTGCCTGACCCGTGTTCAGGGCCTTGCACTCGGCCTTGTTGAACCTCAGGTACACGTGTGCCCACTTCTTAGTCTTGCCCAGGTCCCTCTGGATGGCATTGTGTCCCTCAGGTGAGTCAGACACACCACTCAACTTGGCGTCTGCAAACTTGCTGAGGATGCACTCGATCCCACTGTCTGTGTCATTGATGAATATAATGAATATATGATGAATATCATATTTAATATGATAAATATATTAAACAGAAACGGTCCCAACACAATCCCCTAAAGTACACCGCTCATCACTTCTGTCCATCTGGACATTGAGCCATGGACCACCAGTCTCCAGATGTGACCAGGTACAACATCTCCGGCCTCTCAAACTTTTTCCTCAAAACCCCTTTCTATTTTTATAAGAAAAGCTAAAGTGTTGTTGTTTGTGTCTGTAAACAGGCAACCCACTGCATGCACTAAAAAGAATAAATATTGGTCTCTTTACATAGTGTATGTGAATAACTCAAAGCACATTCCTCTTCTAATCAGTCTTTATCAATAATAATATAAAACAAAAATGCTGATGATTCAATTACTTCAGTTTATGCTTCAGTTTATACTGTTCTGCTGAGCTTGTCATTATCAGCTCATTACAGCAACTTTCATGTCAAATTCCTGGTAGATCTGGAAAGCAAGTTCACATCAGCAAATATTACTCATTCAAGGGAGAGTTGCAGAGTAAACCAGGCAGGAAATTCAGCAGTTGCACCTTTCAGTTTTCATACCACCAATAACTAGCTGTACACAATTGCATTATTTTGACGCACTGCATTTAACGATACAGTATTTCACGGGAGGTTCACATGCTGCTTCACAACCACTATGAAATATCAGCTCCACATGTTTCAATAAGGCCATATGCTGTTGAAACAAGCATAGAAAAAAAGGTATATTACAATGTATTACTGAGAGGCTGACAAGCACTTATGGACTTAAAGGGATGCATCTTCAAGACAACAGGCAAGTATTTGCCTTCAAAGTTATAGCACATTTAAGGCAAAAACCAATCTATTAAGAGGGACAGTCTTTAGACAGCAATCATACCAGCAACAAAATCTCTAAGACTTCCGTAAATTTAAATTGTTCAGAAAAGCACAAATTCCAATTTAATCAATTTTATCAGGAAAAAAATAAAAACGACAGCTTTCTGTTTTGGTTTGTTACATCAGCTGCCTAGATTTACTGAGACAGTGACACAGTCATAGCAGGCAAAGCAGAGAAGAGATGATGGAGGGAGTACAGCTGTAGGTCATCTCTGTCTGAAACTACCAAGTTCTCCCTGAAAATCTGTGTGTCCTTCAGGATCACTCTGTCATCCGGAAGGCATTATGTGTGCCTTTCTGTGCACAAGCAAAGGATTAGAAAAGGCAAAAAAAGATTAGCAGCAGGCAACCTTTCTGTATATTTAAGCCCACTTTATAAGGTAATTTGCTTTAGGAGGAAACATAACCATACTATTTTGAACAATGATTTTGTGTTTTACAAAAGTGGTTGAGGGAGGGGTGAAAACTTGGACTCTACCTGTCTGAACTGTAGGAGAGGCCAGAGAAGGGAGAGACAAAGGTCAGAGGGATGCTGGGGACCTTGAACTCATTACTCTGGCTTCTAATTTGTGTACATTTTGTGGCATACATCAAGAGGATGAGGTTGGCATTTGTTTCTTTTATCAGCAGGGTTGCCCTGTGGCCTCCCCTAAAATGAAGTATAGTCTCCATGGGGCAAAACGAAAGCCAGCAAACCTTCTGCCAAGAAATAGACAAGGAGAAATGGTTTCTGGGCCTTCGTCTTTGGGACGTTTGCCAGGTGAAACATTTTAGGATTTCTCCACCATTTACTTAAACACATCTCTCTTGTTTTCTTAATCATAGGAGGCTGGGAGTGTGGTTTTTTCTGTACTTTTGTGTTTCTCTGCTGGTTAAGAAAATAAATTGCCATTGCTTTGCATACCTTGGTTGTTCAGCTTTAGGATTTGTCTTCTGAAAGCATGGTAATAATCATAGCGTTTTCTCACCAGTATTGTATTGCACAAGTGCAGCCAAATTTTACGGTTGCAGAAAGCATTAACAGGCCAGGCCAAGAGGCACTTTTGACTTTGATTTAATATGAAATTTTACATTGCAACCCCAGCTCTTTGCACCATTACTATAATTATTTGACATGTTTTATTTTTCACACTGACTGCAGAAAGGTACTCTCCCTGGCCCCCAACTCAGATCCAGGGAGGCCAGTCAATCAACAACATGTTTGTGCAAGATGCAGTATTATTAACTGCATTTCATAAATCTTAGCTGTGCAGATTTCCACTCTAAACTCCTCTTTGTTTCCTGCTAGTATTTTCCTATCTTTTTTTTTTTTTCCCACTAGTTTGCAAAGTATTTCTTTTTTAAAACTCGGTCAATTATTTATAGAAGAATACAGAGGGCATAACATTTAACATATGGAACAAGGACGGATTCCCTGCTTAGAGCAACTTTGAACATCAGGGCTCAGTCATGCTGTGTAGGCACAACTGAGATTATCATGCTTTGACAAGATAAAATTGCTCTAGAGCTTCAAGGCACAGAAAAGGACTACACCCTGCTCTACCTTCCTTTTGGAAATTCCAGACTTTCTTCACTGCAGCTGACCTATTCGTCATAAGATGAGGAAACCAGTTTATTCTTCCCCTCTTCCTATCCCACACAAATCCTTCACTAATCCTATTTAAACAGTTTTCCGTATGATAGAAATCACAAGGTGAAATTTTTTAAATGGCAACCATATAGCATGGGGACCCGTAAGGAGCGGTCACCACCCAGCTTAGACACATGTGAAGGCCACATCTCTTCTTCCTGCACCACTCCTAGGAAAGTACAGGGAGCTAAAAGTTAAGGAAAACCTACTAAACCATCGTAAATACAGCAGCACCATCTCTGTGTCTTTAGAGCAGTATAATGGGTGATACTTCCTAATTTAACTTTCATGCCATTTAGAAGAGTGAGTTACAAAGATATCATAACAAGAATGAAGAAAACGCAAAGCTGGAACTGAGGAAGGAAGACTGGTAGAGAGGGAGGTTTAACCCTCCGGTGGCTCTGACACATGTAAAGCCCTGGCTTGGAAGAAAGCTTGAATTCTCATGTAGTGAATAGAAATGTCACGGTAAGAGGAGACTGGGGAGAGGGTCCCAGGCACACCAGTAGTGCGTCTTTAACAAGGAGACCTTTGCAAGTTAAGCCTCACCACGGACTAATCTGAGATGTCTGAGGAAAAGATATTAATTACGTACATAGGTATGTAGAAAAGAGCTTAGTTTCTAAAGAAAGTGTACCAGCTTCTTTCTGACTACAACATGATGCAAATACCACACTGTGTCTCTAGAGGATATGTTCAGTCAATGCCCAACATGGCACTAAGAGAATCTAATTTATTATTGTTGCTATTTCTATTACAGTAATTCCACTGGGAATAAAAAAAAAAACCTCTGCAATTTAAAGTGGTTTTTCTGCTTTTCTCTTGTTAAAGCTTAGTGCAAGTCATAGCTCCAGAGAAACCATTTGAGATTTCAGACATAATGACTTGTCAATCCCTCTGCATGAGAAACTGTAGTTCTGGTACAAATAGTGGCTTGTCTCCATTTCCTATCTGGATAACTTTATCATTATGCATGAATTCTGAGCATTAATTTTTTATTTGTTTGTTATGATACCAAGTATCTCACATGAGGCAAAGGACTATTTTACAGAACATTGGAGAGCATTGCAAAATTTAGAGGTTTTAAAGTCATAAGTTATTATCTTTCCTTTGGTGGTGAAGTTGCTAAATAAAAGCAGAACACCTCCCTTAAGTCAACACAAATTTTAATCTACAAAATTTTCTTGTAAAAAATAGATATTTCTCTTCATGACGGGTGGGAGAATCTAGTCAGCTTAAAGTGTTCAGTAATTTGTGAGAAGCTACAGAAGAGTCGAAATTCAAACTGTTTTTCATAATTTTTGACAGATGTAGCATTTTTCTAATTCTGCCTGAATTTTCAAAAAATTTAGTCTTGTCAAAATGTATTTTTTGACTCACTATAACTCCTAAAAACACGGGTAGTTTCATTCTGTACACCCTATATAAGATTGAACAGTAATCTGGTCAATGTGTAATTATTTTTTAAAATGCGGGTGGAATTGAACATATCACATCAGAGAATTCCTCTCCTACTAGCTTTGCAAATTATTCTAAAAGTGCTGAAGTTTAAACAAAAATGATCCAACAGGGTTTTTTGCCTCCAATGGGAAATTCCTCAGTCATTAAACAGCATGGGTAAATATTAAGCACTAGGAAAAAAAAAAATATTAGGATCCATGATCATCATAAACATTAAAATAGGGATTTGTTGAGCTCTGAATCCCTGGATCCATTGGTATAGCTCAGGAAAATTTAAACTTCTTTCAAAATGGCAAATAATGGGTGCACATGTTGTACAGAAGCATAGTTTTTTACACGGGCCTCGTAAAGTTTGCTGTTGACTGTGTCTGAACCTAGAGCAATTTCTCAATGATGGCATCTAATCTGTGTTTCAGCCAAGGCTGAGATTCTTGAGGAGTCATCCAAATTTTTTCCTTTTGTCTGCTGCAAGGTGCATTTTCATGCAAACCTATTCAGCTGACACAGACATTTCTAAATTGCTTCCGTAACCAGTAGCTTTTGATACAAACTAAACACACAGAATAAAGGATTACAGTTTCATTAGGGCTTCATTGACAGTAATTGTGTGAGGCTCAGGCTGCAAGAAGGGAACGAAGCCCACCTTTGCAACATTATCAAGAGAAGCAATATAAACTTCATTCTTTGTTTGCTTAAGAACAAACAACTTTAAGAATAGTTAAATATGTGGTGCCAAGCTTACTAATGTGAGTAATTTCCTCAATTTGTTATTTCTGTGATGTACTAAGTACCTGAAAAAATACTTTCTGTTTTTTCCCAGCATTCTCCCCACCCCACCCCCTCCTCTCTCTCTCTCTTCTCTCTCTCTCTCACCCTACCTCTCTCTTTCTCTCTTTCTCCCTACAAGTCACACATGGAAAAAAGAATAATCAGCTCTTTTCCATAAGTGTCCTTTTTTTTTTCATCACTGCATGAAGAAATGCATTCTGTGATTGAGCTGTCTTGGCAAATTTCCATAGTCAATAATATCCTATAAAAATTATTTGTGAAAATGCCCATTTATATTAATAACAGAAGAATGAGAGTTTGAGCAGTTCTGCTGTCCATAACTGTGGCTTCATCTCAGGAGGAAAGATGTGGTCTCTGAAGTAGGCTTCAAAATACTAAGGGCTGGATAGCTTCAAGTCAACTCCACTAAATACAAACAGTTTGTTTTGCTGCTATCAGCGTAAGTTCCATGTATCAGCATTCTGCAGTGCTCTCCTTTTCCAAGCAGTCTAAGACACAATCATTACAAAAGACTAATCATGAAGAGATAAATATGTGCCTGATAATGCAGTAGGGGTGAAAATCAAACATCAGATTGTACTGACAAAGAACAAAACCAGAATATTTCACTCAAAGTTCCTTCTGTAGCAGTCAGAAACTACAAAACGAATAAAATGATTCCAACATTCTGAATCAAACTTGAATTTTGGCAAAGGGAAGAGGTAATCAAACCTTTCTTCTAGCTCCTTCCTAGTATCTCCCCTCTGACCCAGACACACACTCATCATTCAAATATGGAACGGACCTCTTCATTAAAACTGCCCTGGTGGAGCCTGGCATTCTCAGGTGCCTTGACCCATCAGCCTGGCCTTGCAGGGGGACAGGGAGACTGAGAGAACAATGGATGTCTCTGATGCCTACTTTATATTTGTTTGACCTCCCCAAGGCTTTGTTTATATCCCTTTCTTTCCTAGTGAGAAAATTAAAACACCACACCTTCAAGACGCCATTAAATTGTAGCAATGACTGTACACTAGAGAAGACTCCTGGCTCTTTCTTCTCTCTGCCAAATGAAGAACCATTACTGTTGAAAGCTGACATGTTCACATACTGTTCCACTTTATGGCATCAACTTTTGAGCAAACTGAAAAAGAAATGAGTGAGTTCAATGCAGGTACCTGGCTTGTTCATAAGGCAGAGACAAAACAGAATACCGTAAAATATATACAACTGTATAAACATCTGGCATTTTAGGTGTTATAAAACTAAGAGTATTCAGCTGTAAATTCCTCAGTCCATCTTCACTTTCTCAAACAGCTCTTGAGCAGACACGTTTTCAGAGGAAGAACTTGAGAAAGATTTAAAGGGGGAGAAGGTGTAAGCCAGAGGCTTTTTTATATGTTATGGGGGATTATTCCCTCACAATTCATAAGCTATGCATAACCAGAACCTCTGATTTACCATAACATGCATTAAGAGTGTGGCTGTAAATGAAGATAAGAGTCTATTATAAGAAAAATTGTCAATGGAGAGGGTAATTCATAGAGCAGAGAAGTAGGAGGGGACACTGCTGGAGGAAGAGACTTGATGACAAGGGCAATAAGAACAACTGATTACCTAAAAAGTAAGTAGATTTGGAAAAATATGTAAATCAATCCATGGTGAAGTTGCAGGAAATTCAAAGAGTGTTTTGAACAAAACAGTCTCTTTCTGTTTGGCCTGAGAGTTTTCCTATTAGAGCCAGGTCAGCGAATACACTTTATCTTGGGAATCCATTAAGTGAAAGAGTAGAGGGCTTTCTGCCTGCCAAAGAAAGCCCAAACTATTTATACTTGACAAGAGGGAGTAAGAAAATCTTATGGAACAAGGCATTTTTCAGGGATTTAAATGACTCTGTATGCGATTCTATGATTTACAGTTCTGCCACTGATCTATCGCGTGACCTTAGGCAAGTCACTTCACCTTTATGCCTCTGTTAACCTGTTATACTGACATAATAACACTGAGCCTTACTGGGCTTCAAGATGATGAAACATTTTTTTCCTAGAGCTAAATCCCCTCTGTGATGTGAAGAAAAAGCCCTCGCCAGTGATTAATCCAATCTATTGTTCAAACTGAGCAAACGTACTTACATGTTTGAGAAAAAAAATCATTTCAAATTTTAACGATCTGATTTTTTATTTGCAATCTGAAATAACAACTGGTGTGCAAAGGTTTGATTAAAAAGAATTGTGAGGGTTTCCTAATGTGAGTCAAGGAGTGGGTGTGCGGGGATCTCAGTGGTAGGGAACGTGCATATAACAATTTGGAGTCCCTTTGCATTCCCTGCAGCATGCCTCTGGCTGTAGGAGCCAGAATCTAGCCCTAAATTAATAATTAGCACTTTCAGTTTAAGCTCTCCAGGAAATGTCATGAGGACAGACAGAAGTAGTAGAAAATGTTAGTGGGCAGTGTAGAAAGATAAGTGCCAAGAGATTTATACCCTGCATTCTTGACAAGCCAGAACAGAATATCAGGATTTAAATAACCCACTGGCAAGACCTTTCACATCAATTTGACTGTGGTGGGAGGAGAAACTCTACAGGGATGGCCTGTGTGTGTCTTCACAGGTAATAAGAAAGAAGTACCTGCATCAGCATGCATGTGAGTACAGAATGGGCTAAAACCCCTGCATTTGCAAGTGGCTAAAGTCACATATAATAGGTTTTGCTTTCCCTTATCTGTGTATGCATTTTGAATTTAGCAGAAGAAAGCAGAGCCCCAAAACTTTCTAATCAGTCTGAAGAAAATAGACGAAATTCAGCAATAGAAATATCACAAATTCTCTTTTAAGGCTGCTTGTAAAAATCTCATTTTCCAGTACAATTTGGAGACATATTTTTCTTTTAAGATAATACTGCCAATGTTCCCTATGGACACATATTTGATGAAGGCCCAAACAATTTTACAGACATAATTAGTCCCAAGAATGACATTTTTATTGCAATTATATAAAACTAGCCACTTCCTCCTACAGGTATATAATTAAATTAGATTTTAAAACACCAACCACAAATAAAAAAAAACCTGTTTTGAGTAACATACTTTGCAAGTATCCTGCAAGTTATCCTAAATAAATAGGCACTCATTTTTGCAGAGCTGCTATTTCACTCCTAAGTGTTGTAACGTGCCACTGAGTCAGCTGTAGAATATTTAATTTATTATTAACACATCTATTAAACTAAAAATACACCTTTTATAATTTATGTGTGAATAACACTATTAAAATGCAACATCTGGTTTACTCCTTGATTTCTCAAGTTCTATAAGGTAAGAGAAATTTTTTGAGATGAGTTTGTGACCTAGATATTTGGAACGTTGCATCAGAATAGGCAGTAGTTGACACAGAAATTATAAAGCTGTGCATGAAAAGTTGGACTAGAATGAAAAAGGTATTCCACCCATGCTTGGAAGAGGTTTAAATCTGATGGACCAGAAGTTCATACAATTGTGTGTGTGTTTGTATCTGTCAGTGGATGTATAATTAAACTAAAAATATACAGTGTATGCATGTCAAGATATATGTATACTTTGTACGTGGTAGGTATACACATTTTTCATATATATATATAAAAGAAAATAACTGTAGATGACATCACATTTTCAAACACAATATTTGTCTCAGATAAAACAGACCCTTGGTTTCTATAGAGACAAAATAGAGCCTCTTTGTAAAACCTGCCTATTTCAAGTATCAGAGAGCCCATCACAAGGAGTTGTAGTCATGTTAGAGGAGCCCGTCTGTAAAGGATCAGAGATTTAGGTGGGGTTTAGTTGTCCAAACACCCTTCTGGGTTAGCAGAGGTTTGCAGCCAGGTCTAGAGATACGTTACCAACCTTAGCAGCACTTCTACTGCAACCCAAGTGTGCTTTCAGGGTGGGATGCAAGTCCTGACAGGGTTCAGCCCTGAGCTGACTACTGAGCCATCCTGGCCAAGTTAAGCAAATCAGAGCTGCCTTCTTGGCTGCAGAGTGTACCAGCTCCTGGGCTTTGGGATAACCCAAATTTCCGTGCACATGCGTGCAGCATGGATGTGTAAATGAGCAAATGGCCTGTGCAGCACTGGGTGCCAGTGTCTGGGGCACAGTGCTGTGGAATACTGTCATCCCCCAGGTCGTGCCTGCCTAGTCGCGAGACCTGCCAAAGATGCGCTGAAGACTACATGGAGTTTGAATCCTTCTGAGGCTGAAGCATGAAGAAGGGCAAAAAGCCATCTCAGGGTATTAGGATTTACTTCTACTGTGGCCCCCAGCAGCATCTTTAATTAATCTCCAGCAGCAACAGAAGCACCTTAAGGGTTAGACAGCAGATGAGCTGCAGTTTTGAGAATCAGAGTGATGCCAAAATAAGAACTTTGTTATTGATCCTCAATTAGGTACTAAAATAACTTCAGTTAGCTGGCAAATTAGAAACTGCTCCTCAGAAAAAAAATCTGGTTTTAATTGTGACTGATGAGCAGTTCCAAAAATCTGTACAAACACACTGTAAATGTAAGCAAGTATTGATGCTTTGCTGAGTTCTCAATCTATTGAAAACAATCTGAGCTTTCATAAAAATACACAATTTTTCACTTATCCTATATTTTGTCTCACATTAGGTCACTTGCCAAAAAGCCACTTGCCAACAGTTTAATATGAAGAAGGAAACAGTCTTATAAGTTTAGTTTATTTATGATGACAAAAGGAAAAGCATGAAAACCCCAAGCTGTAAGTGGTAATTTATTCCTGATAAGTAGTAAATCAGCAGGATTTCACTGCCCACATGGGGACATGCAGTTAAATAATTAATGATAAATAATAAGCCTCGTAAATGTTCACAGTGTTTTTCAGCAACTATTTACACATGAGCTCATTCTACAAACTCTCCTGCTGCTATAATCGTGATAACCTGGTGTCCTTTCTGCATTACAGAAACATAAGATGATAACACCAACCATCTCTGTGGTTAAGTTTATATTGTTCATCGCCAGGTTACGCTAATTATTCACTGCCTCCGAGGCAGTGCTGGGTTAATACATCAAACTGATGTATCTTTTGTCATGATAAAGTTAGCTCACACTGTATCATCATACATTCCACTGATGTGGACTTAGTCTAAAAAAAAGGTGCAGAATTATTAGAAGAAATCAGCAAAGGAAGAAGACTGTAAATTTTTGTGTTCTGGGTCACAAACCAGTAAAAAATGCTGGTATTAAAATAATTAAAGAAATTTTAAAAATACAGTAAAAAATTAATTTCCAAAGTGTCAAAGGGTCTGGACCCCTGTAGATTTATGTGCATCCTTTCTCACCATCACTTTTCAACACTGGGCATTAGAAGAGACAAAGTCAGCTGTAACATGGTAATTTTCACACGCCTGAACCAGGGAAAACCCTAAAGGTCTTGAAAAAACAAATCACCTGAGAATACCCTCTGTCCTCACTGGCTCGTGTGCTGATAAAGCAGCCAGAACAGAGCCAATGCACTTTTTTTTTTGCTTTCCTTTCTCTAGGTCATAATCTTTTCTCTTCTGTATTATCTAGCTACTACATCATGAATTTAATGGGAAGCAAGATCAGGAACTCCAGTAGTTCAAATCTGCTGTGCTATTCATCTTTTGTTTTGCTTCAGAAGCACCTAGCATGATTCCACAATGACCCGACCTACAGGGGCTGAGGGTAGTCATCACAGTTGTCCCTGCTTTTGGTCTTCCATCATCCCCAACATATGGTCCTTCTCTGTGCACAAAGTATTAAATTCAGCACTGAGTTGAAGTTCAGAGTCTTATGAAAATCTACCTTTCTAGCTGGACTGTCCATGCTCAGACAGACTTTTGGAAAGCTTTTGAAGTAAGCCCCGGTCATTAAAAATCAGGCTGTAGGGTGGTCGTGTAGGAGGTAATGCTGTTGGATGTCTGACCAGCGCACTGCCCACACGTGTAAATTCAAGCTAGCAAAACACATGGCCACTCAGTTATTCTCTTCAAACTGATAAAACACGAATAACATGGGAGAAGACAACTTGGCCCAATTTATGAGGTTTTTCTTCAGTCTGAGAGGAAAGGGAGGGATGCAGGTGCAAAGAAAATAGAGAGTGATGATTTTAATAAAGTTAATGCACACCAATACACAAAGTCATATTTTATAACAGGAAATACAGAGACAACAGAATTCATGGAGCTGTTGTCTGAGTTTGTCTAAATAAAAAAGGCTAAAACTCAAAAACCAACAGCTCAGACCATATCTGATGCATGAGGCTCTGCCCAAGCAGGAGAGAAGGGCTATGTGAGGTGAGCCAAAGCCACACTCTCCTGCTGGGAGGTGAGCAGGGCAGCAGGGACACGCCGGAGCAGGGCATGGGGACAGCCTCGACACCTGTCTGGCTCCTGGCGGGAGGGCTCAGCTCCTGCCACTCAGCTCCTGCAGCAGCAGCCATGGTCTCCTGGAGGATGCACAGGGCAGAGGCCACCCAGCCCAGCCCGTGCAGGGGCACGGTCAAGCGCCTGGGCAGGAGATGGGGGATCGGTCCCCACAGCCTGCACCAAGCATCACCCCGGCACCAACAAGGCAGGACGTGTTTGATTATGTGGGGTTGAAAGGCAACAAGCTGTGCCCCAGCAGCCTGCTCCCAGCCCTCGCTGGCCTGCTGCTGGAACATGGGAACACCATCCTCCTGCAGTGTAACCAGCTCCCCAGCCTCCTGCTCCTCAGCATCCCTGCTCCTTGGAAACCTGCCCCTTAGCCCTGCCTGCTCCTCTACACTCCTCAGGCACCACTGTTCCTCTGCCTCCTGGATCCTCGGCCTCCCAGCTGCCCACAGGTCCTACAGCCCTGCCAGGGCTCATAGCTCCTTCTCCACAAACTTCCCTGAGACTGCTCTGTCCCACCACGCACTTGTCCTATCCACTGTCCTCCCTCTGGGTTCCAGTAAGAATATCTGTAGGCTTTCCTGCTCCTATTTTCCTTCTCATCTAACCAAATTGTCATTATCACAGTCGGTCATAGTCTCTCTGAGCAGAGAGAAAGCATAACATCTTTTCTTACTCTCTTTTCCTGGAAATAATAAACAGCCTTCAAAACCTCCTTGCATTGTTAGAAGGGAGGCATAGGCACTCTGGGCATGTGTTTTTGCTATGGAAAGAGAGATTCAATGTTAAACTGTTTTGCTTCTTGAGGCTTGTTTGTTTTAAGAGCAACCTTTTTTTTTCTTTTTCTTTAGGTCCCACTGAATTTCGTCCACCTGGGAAATAAGGGCTTGAACCCAAAATGAACTCAAAGCAAGGACTTTCCTTCCATATATTTATGACTCCATAAGTGTGTAATTTTTTCTGGGTCTTACTGGTTGTACAAATTCTGTGGGTAATCGTGTGTAATAAAACAGGGGAAAAAAAGAGGTTTATTTTTAGACTGTTACTTCACAAAGCCCGGTTTTTCCATCTCAGCTAGCATGTAGTGACTTGCCTTAGAGAAACAGAAAAATTAAAAGACAGGCATTCAAAATAAACCACATAACAAATAAGCTATGTAACTGTCGCCTCACAACATTAGTTTCTTGACACTGCTGATTTTGCAAGAGAAATAATTTCTTCCTCTGGGACTGAGGTTTTTTTGAAAATATTACTAAATTCGAGTTGCACACCCTATCTCTATAAAGCAACACTTGGCATCTGCAGTCTGTGTTCAGAGGAGTTGCTTACAAAGTCAATTTGTCATGAGGTGCTTTTTCACATTAATGAAGTTGAAATATAATATAAATTCATTGTATTTTTTAATGGCATGCAAGAAATTGGAGGGAAGGTAAATTTTTGGGTGTATATATATTCCCATGCACATGTAATATACATATATATGTATGAATATACATTTGTATATACATAGCTATGTGTATATCTGTGAGAACATATATTATATACAAATAATATAATTTTTATATATATATTATTAACAAGTCTTCATTTGATTATTTAGCTAAGAATTATGCAGAGTTTGGATTTTGTACTTTTTAACTGATAAACTACTGGGGAAATAAAAGTGTTTCTGAAAGGGGAAAGAGGTGGGTCAAGCAGCTTTGCACATCTCAGTCTGCGTGGGAAAGTTGCTGACACGGATCTGAGTGAAGTAACTTGCAAGGAAGGCTAGCACTGTCCCTAGGTTTGCTGAAATACAACATGAAAACTGTTTCTTTTAAGCCGCGTTTTGTGCTGGACTAGAAGCAAAGTTCAGTTACTGAGTGTAACCTAAAGGTCAGTATCCCCCATCTGAGAGGTGACAACCTCACAAGACACATTGGCCTGATCACTGAGTGAACAGGTAACTCCATGACAAATTTGTTCTATAGAAACAGGAGTACTGCCCCATGTCAGACCAGAAAGTGAAAATTTCTTCCAATGGCTTTATTTAGTTCATGAGGAGCAGAAGGGTTACCTCCCTTCAAAAATAAGCCTTCCCAGCTTATATTATGACACATGTTCCCCACACGAAATATACTTCTCCTTGGAATCCTGCTAAGCCCATGGCCTTAGTAACATTTTGTTACAACGGTGTTTACAAGGTAATAAAGAAAAGGTATTTTCTTTAATAAGTGTTAGATCTGATGCCTTTCACTTAATGCCCCTTGATTTTTTATGTCAAACGATTTTATTGTAAAGACTAAATGAGAGTTCCTGATTTATTTTCTCAATATCATTCATTACATAAGTCACCTTTTCGCATTTTTCTGGTTGCCCGTCTAGTAAGTTCCAATATTGTCAATACTTCCTTCTACTGAAAGCTTCTGAACTTCTTATGTTTCCTGATGTTCATTTCTGAACTCTGTTTTGCTATCCATTTCTGCATGCAAAAATGTTGGCAGCACTGCAGACAGTTATCTAGCTGAAAGCAGACCACTGACAGTTTTCTATTGTTTTGTGAGCTCTCTCTGTGTCTCTAATGTCCAAGTATTTTTGTCCATTTTTTGTCCATTGTTTCAAGCTAATGGACATGGTCACAGGTTTGTTGACCATCACAGAATTACTGTGCACTTGAACCTGTAAGCAGCTCCTTTCATTATGTTCTCCATTAGAACAGGTTAGCCAGTCTTCAAAGGGCTTTTAACCAACTCCATCTGTTTAAACTGAAACCAGAGCGGGACTAAATTCAGGCACAGTCAGAAGAGGGCATAGTGAAGATGAGGCAGCAACACAATTCCTCTCGGGAAATCAAGAGTCGTGTCATCACATCACACTGCACAGTGACATTTCTAGAGGAGGAAAAAGAGATGGGACAACCTTTCATTACTGCCCTGTTTATGTTGCCAGCATGAATAAGTGCTGAGACACATATTGACAAAATCATTACTATTTTTCACTAAAAGCTATTTTCCCTTTCCCATTTTCGTGAAGGAAGAGTCCTCATGGAGGTTACGTTCTGAAAAAGCCTTCGAACCAGAGTCTGAATACCCGGAGTGCAAGGGCCAGGGACTTGAATTTTACTGGTACTTTGACCAGCAGTACCAGAGCATGCTCAGGCATTTGCTCCACAGCTCAGAGGCAACGACACCCGGGGCTGTCCGGGAGACACTGTGTCAGCTGAGATATTGGGAGCACAGGGCACACTGCTTGCTGGGATGTCTCCCTTCCAAGACAGTCCTGCCCTCTGAACCTTTCGGAGCACAGTGCTGTTTTCTACAAAATCTTTCTTCACAACACTTATCATGATTATGAGGGATTTTCTGCAAACTCTGTGTGCATTAAGTGAGAGATAAGAGTGGTGTAAAAGCTCCCTGCTGTATCTGCTGTTACTTTAGGACTATATGCCACATTAAGACTTTCCTACGGAGCAAAAAGATCTTTCCTCTTTACCATCTGAATAAAGAAAAACAGAAAGATATCTGCTTTAAAGATAAACCACCCAATGGAAGTTTCTTATATTTGGTGAGCTGAAAAATAGAAAGTGTTGCCCAAGCCACCAGCTACGGATTATCTCACTGAAAAATCACAGAATAGCAACAAACTATTAATTATCTTTCCTTACTATAAACTACTGAAATCGCTCTGTAAATGTTTTTCTTTTATAATGATAAACATTTCTGTCACATAGTTTGTATAATTAATCACTTTTCAATTTAAGGGAACATCTCATTTTCACTGGGAAACAGTTTATAAAAATACTCGAGAGTGAAAGATTGTTAATAAATTTTTTAAAGTACACTCCCCATTTTTTTGGTTAAACAGTCACTCAGTATTTGTGGTGTGTTTGCACTGACATTCAGACTATGTCAAACTCTGCAGCTAAGCTGTTTCCACAGAGGAACTGGCATTAAAAAACATGGACTTGGGAGCTGTTCAATGATTCTCAATTCAGCTTCTGTAAAAGAAATTTAAACTTATAAAGAAAGGTTGTTGGAAGCAGCTTTATGGGATGAAATGTGGAAAAGACATAATTAAAATTCTCTGGTTATGTTCATTCCCCAAACTAATAATACTATTTTTAAACAACATGAGAAACCAAGTATTCTCTCTTCATACTGCTTGTGTTCACATCACAGAAGGCAACAATATATGGTAAATGGATTTATCATATACACTCATCTTCCTTAGCAGCCCTGCAACTGCTCTCCCATGAGTGTCTTCTAAGATTGCTGAGAAACAGCACCCTCAATCAATGTCTTTTCAGCTATGAACCCCTATGAATCCCTTCTTTCAATGTAATAGTAGGATATTTTTTTAAGATCTATGACTGAACAGGGCTCTTTCCATCTTAAAATATCTTTCATATTGCTAACAATATGAAACTATCATCTGTGTCAACAATCTTGTGACGCTGAAGGATTTAGCTGAAGCAAGAAATTAATTTGAAAATACAATTCTGTATTTATATTTCCAAGATTCCTATGCTATGTTTTCAAATTACTCAGGACATCACTTTTGTAAAAGACAGGTTGTGTTTGGCTTTTAACGAAGCTTTAATTGGCATTCTTTGTGCACTGACATACTATTGCAAGCAACCTAAACTTTTGAACTCAATCCTTCAAAATAGTTCACATATTTCTTACCAAAGATGATATTTTTCTGGACTGAATTTTTAAATATGTAAAATTAGGATGTAATTTTTTCCTTTAAAAAAATGTTTATACGTAAGTAAAGTTAAGCAAAGTTGGCTCTCAGCTGTTCCAAGACCTCTGTTTTATAGGTTAGTTTCCTGTTACTCTTCTTTTCCCATAATGGTTTCAAATTTCCTACATGTTACATTCACAGAATTTCCAGAAATTTATCTATTACGGGAAGTTGACACTACTTGTGCAGTTAAAAACAAGCCATGAAGCAATGAAACTGTATTTCCGTGTTACAACAGCTGTGAAAGACACAGAGTAATATCAAATCGAGACAAAACAAAAGCTTTTGCTTGTAGAATATCAGTACATAATAATTTAATATTTTATGCTGAAGTCAAAGTTGAGTGTCATGGCACTCACATTCCCAATTTGTTACCATTCTAATTCCCAAATTGCTCAGTTTATTTTCAAACAAGTATTTTGATATTTGATTTCCCATCTCGGTATGAAAGAAAAAGATTTCTAAATATTTGTAGGCATTTGAATAGAAATGCGTATACCAACTTGACATGCAACACAATATCGATCGCAGTTCAGAACAGAATTCTTTCTACTGTATTTGCACAATATACCCAGTCTCTTTTTCTGAGTTGCATCTCACTCACTAACTCATATTGGCTCAGTTCCAGGTAATACAAACACAAAGACCATTTTTTCTGGAGATATGCCCAGAACAATTTAACACTGCACATGTAAAAATTCAAGTAGCACCAGTGCCACTACGAAACTCATCAGCAGAATTAGACACACACCTCAAAACCACAGCCAAAACGTAATTGATTGAATCACCTTTAAGCTGGTGGATGCTGTGAAAATGTATAACCTCATATTTTTTTTTTCTGCTGTGACACTGAGGACAAGAAGAATGCACATAGAGGCAAGAGAGTTGCTTCCACCACGTGTGACAGTGTAGTGCACAATTTTAACTGCAGCAACACTTATAACACCTTCATTCATTGATGACTGTTGTTTTGCTATGCATGGTCTTGTATAATTGTTTGCACACCTTAGAGAGACTGCCAGGAACAAAAGGGGGGGAAACAAAATGTAAAAGAAAACAACCAAAAAACCTATAATAAATAATATCAATTCTGGCGTCATGTTTCATGTGAGATTTAGCCATGATCTGATGTTACTAAGTTCCAGACAGACAGTCAAGACATGTTCAGACAGCAATGTGTTCAAGAATGTGCTAATGGAATTGTTTAAAAATTCAAATTAATCCTTTTTTTTTTGTTGTGTGAGGTTTACTCCAGAGATTTTGGCATGGGATTCAAAACTTTACACTTGTTTTATAACTACCTCACAAATGCTCCGGCACTTTGCAAAGCTATGGTGAAGAAACACTTAAGAGTGGTGATCTATTCATTGTAAGTATACGTGGGTAAGGCATAATAATAGTGAGGCTATGCTTGTTCTCAGCTCACAATGGTGAGAGTTCAAGGATTGCCAGGTGAAGGATCCTTAATCATTTCCCCCATGTTGTCCCCATATAAATAAGAATACTGAAAAGCTACAGCATTAGAGGCCATGCTGGAAACTGTCAGTTCTAGCTTCTCAAAGCTTTCATTACCCATGTCATGTGTGATGACATAACAAAAAATTCTTTGATCTTGTGAGAAGAGAAAAAAACTAAATTGAATGTGAATTGTAGTATGGGAGACCTCACACAGCTTTTTAAAAAGGCAAAGGGTTCCTGAGATCACCCATTTTATCCATTGTCAAGAAAGGCCCACCTCTATCTTGGAAGCCACCTTTTCTGGCATAAATGGTGAGATATCACCTCAGACAAACCGGGTAGGTTTTCAAAGGGATGTGCAGGAGGCTCATGAACAATTGCCTCTATTTGTCAGTGAGTAGTTAATAAACACACTGCTTTGAAAATTTACCTCTGCATGTCCACTCTTCTTTTAGCTGCACAATGGCAGCAGCCAGTTTTCTAAAGAAGCTCCACCCAGTCAGCCTTTCCAGCTGGGAGGGCAGAAGGACATCTGTCTCCAGAGCCAGTGTCAATCATATTCTAACAATCAGTGCTTCTCCTCGGCTGAATTTATTATTTGCACTAAGTGATCTGTTTCTCTCAGCTAGTCTTCTAAACTCCCTCTTCTGAGGTTACTGATTATGACATATAAAAGTCTGTCTCTTGCATGTTTTTTTTTTCCCTAAAATGTTTTTTGCCATTGAGACACTGAGCCACATTCTTTATATATGAGATCCTAGATTCCTTCCTGATGTCTTACAGTGCTTTTACCCCGTGATATCTCTGCCCAATTTGTCTCTTGCTCTAATGCTCTCTCACTCAAATTGTGTTTTCTCTCCTTTTGCAGTAAGATTCCTTTTAAGGAGAAGGGTCTGATGTGTATTGCACACTCTCCCAAGCAGAGAACTTTTCATCCTGCAATTTGTGAAATGCCACATATACAAACAGCAAAATAAGAAATTATAAAACGTAAAATAACATGCTAAATAAATATGATAAAGTGAAATATGCCTCAAATAGAAATATTATTCAAAGCTTTCAGAGTAAGATAAAAACAAATCCAGTTGTCATGTGCTTGTCTGTATTAATGAGTTGCTATACTTATTTAATTTACCCATCCAAATTTTTTATAAAGTATATTTTACTCTGTGACATATATATTATCATGCAGCCAAAAACATATCTTACTTTCATATTTGAGATATAATTTGCTGTATTATGTCTCTCTCCATTCTAATATGAAATCATCAGAAACACTTAAAAACAGAAGGTATAAATTCTTCAGGGGCAAACAGAAATAGGACTTTTTCCTGTGAAAAGAGCCTAACTGGGAATTTGACATGTAAATTAGCAAAGAGGCTGATGTCAGCTTCTGTATTAAGTTCTTTGCAAAGGTAAAACTCTAATTTCCATTTTAGATGCTCCCAAACTTATCCCCATATGCTGAATTTTAAAAGACCCACAGCTGATTTTGCTTGGCTCTGTCTCGCAAGAGCTCCTGATGAGGAAGATATTGAGTGTAAGAAGGAAAAATTGCATGCAGCTTATGCCTTCATAAATAGCAGCAGCTCATCATGTGACACTTATGTTTGTGTTTACTCATGTTTGAAGAGTGATTGTATTCACACCATCCTAGAGCCTTGTTTCATTACACTTACTATTACATTGTAGTAATGTGCAGTCTTAATCTTTAAACTGCTTTCATAACAATATTCCCTCTCCCCTCTGTGTACAGCTATGTCTAAGTCTCCAGCCATTTATGTAGGAAAAGGCTGTCAATGAGCATCTGAATAACCTGCATAGCTGGACAAGCAGCCAGCATGAAAATCTTTGCAGGATGTTAGTGATTCAGAGACAAATGGTGATTTAGACTCCTGGTGGAAATAGATATGTACACGCATATTTGATTTGAAATTTTCCACAAACACAGTTATCTGACTATACTTCCTCTCTTCTGTACCTCTGTGTAGGAATTGCCACAAAATGCTGGATGAAAAATACAGCAGCTAAGACCACATGTATTGTATTCCCTTGACTTTAATGAAATATCCATTGAAAAAATAGCAAAATCACACACTTGCACGGTTATGATGAGCAGCAAGTTCTTACTGATGTTTTGTTCCATATATACTTTTCTTAATTTTTTTCCAATTCTCTCCAACTATGACATCTCTTGCTATGTTAAATATTTCCTCTCCACTTTCAATGTTTAGACAGGATTTTGTGGAGCTACTCTGTCTTCTACTGCTGGTTGTTTAGCCCAGCAGTAGATATTTCAGCTCAGTCTATGCATTATTCCTACTCTGTGTGAGCATTTTCTTTTTATTCTGATTTTCCAATGCAATAAGGATTGCTTTTGACACAGATAAAAATCAGACAAAAGATCTCAAATAAATTCATAGCTTAGTATTCTTGTTTTAAAGGAATCTATTTAAATGCTGCTATTTTAATTTCAGAAGTGCCATGTTACTTTATCTGTTGGTGAGTGAGCAGATTCAAGCTCAGGATATGCTCAGGAAATCACATACATCCTCAAGAGTCCTAGATAAGAGCATGTTGATGTTAGTACTGCACTGCTTTTAGTATTTGAAAAATATGGTCACAGATATTTCAAGATGGTTTGAAAACAGTCTGTTCTAGAAAAGATTTAGGGTAAAATGAGGCCATGCTGAAGATTGAGGGAGTTGTAATTATTATTTGCATGATCTGCAAAGTAGCTTTTTACCCCTGAGCTTTTTTCTCTGAACAAGGCTGGATGATTATGTCGAATTAACTCTGTGGATGTGTGCAGGAGGTGAAGCATTGTCAGTAAAAGCCTTAATACATAGTGGATGTTTATTAGATACCTGATAGACTGGTTTTAAGGGATAAATTAAAACAGGACTGAAATATGTAACTATATAGTTGTAATAGGCCAAATTCAGACATACTCCATAAAAATATCTTAAGAGGTGGATTTAGGAGTGGTGTGTGTAAAGCAGTAACCTAACAGAAAAAAACAATGGCAAGAGACTACCCTTGCTAATGCTGCTTTATCTTTAGCTGTGCACTTCAAGAATCCTTGCAAACGTTAGCAACAACATAAAACCTTAACGTCATCCTTGTAATACAATCACTATAGGTAGCATCAGTTTGAGTAAATACATACTACAGCTTAGCACACGGATGTTTTTGTGTACAAGCAGCTGCAAAATCGTGGGTTGTGTGAAAGAGGCCAGTACAATGCTGTTCTGTCCTGCCTTTACCCCTGCACTATACTTGTCCCACCTTCTGCAGCAGTACCTAACCACCTCCACCCACTCACGCTGAATTCCTGAAAAAGAATCACATTTACTTTTGTTTTGAATGAAAATGTGCTCAGAATTACTTTTATAGCTTTTTCAAGTGGGATTTCACTGAGTTATAACAGTTTCCTGTTTATTTTCTCATCTCTCTCACAATAGGTTATTCATTTAAATCATCATCAACATCAATGCTCAGCAGCACAAGCCTTAAACCAAGAGGATTTGTAATACCATTTTCACCTGAACCCATTGCAGAAACCATATACTGATCATATATTTTCATAGTAAGACTTTTTTTTCAAGGCAATTACAAGATTAGGCTTTCAGAAACTCGTACGTAAGAGTGCCAATACCATTCTGATGCAAGTCAACCTGTCATCAGTCATCCATGCAATTGTGTATGAGTCTTTATCCTCTTTTCCACAACAGTCCTTCACACTGAGATCCCAGTCTAGGACAGGAGCGTCAGCATTATCCAGCTATGTAAGTTCATCCTTAAATAGATCAACCATTTTCCCTGTTTCTGAATTAGCTGAAACAAATGGGGAGGAGGGACTTTATTTAACTGTCTGTTGTGCCGAGAGTACAGACTGCACCTCTGGGAATATGGATACAACACAGAAGGCCTGGTGTTCTCGTGTTAATATTAATACACTGGATCCTGTTCCAGCTGACTTATTTTAATAATGGAATTTGAGCTTAGGGAATAGACCTAATTTGTAGAGTTTTATATTCAAACAAGTACAAACTTCACATAATTGTATTTCTTGCGCAACTGTCCACATCCCCAGAAAGAAGCTGGATTCTGGTTTCATTACTTAAGGGCAGAAGCGAGCTGTGGAGAGGGATTTCAGCGGTACTGTAGAACTCTTTTGGAACTGAGTAGTTCAGGTTTGCATTCCACCTCTCAGTCACAAGGTTACAGAAATGGGACACAGATTTGGCCTCTGAGTAAGGAAATTGTATATGAGAACAGACTCCTGCACAGAGAGTATAACTGGTCACAGCTCTTAGTTTAAGGATTTATGGGTGGATATATTATGTCTCAGCATCTGTTCTGCATCACAACTTCTGACATGGAGAAAGAATCTCCCACAGTGATTTGAGCAAAGACAACACTGCATTCATAGATAGCATAGCAGACAAAATTTTGGCCCTGAAAACAAATTATTTGGTTCATTGGTTGGTTGGTTGGATTTTCTGTATATAGTCAGGCTTCCTGCATTAAAATTCTGTGTATGTATTAGGCATCGATAGCTAAATTTGGGTCACAGCGTGGTTTTGTCATCTGTACACACTCTCTTAAAATAAAACAATTTGCATTTTAAATGGTTAAAAAAAAAGTACAATATCATTTTGTCTTTATCTCTACATAAGTTTGCCATCATTCTTTGTCAGAAGCCTGGTAAGCAGCCTTTCAATGTATGTGGTGTATGATGTCTAACAGACATAGAAACTTATTTCAGACTGAAGAATTTTCTTTTGAAGAAGTTTAATGGAGAGGTATCACTCAAAAATGGGCTTTACTCCTTACTTTACATGACACTCTCCTTGTTCTTTCAAAACAAATGTAATCACTTTAATTGATTGAGCAAGTCTGCAAAGGTTTTGAATCAAGTGTCCAATGTTTGGTTTTTCGGTCACACTATATCAACACTCACGAACTTGTACCAGTGACATACTTGATTTTATTTCTGTCTTTTAAAATTAAAATATATTTTTGTGGTGTTATTATTGCTTAGATGCTGTCGTTCTTTCTGGATTCTTTCATGACCTTTATCATTGTCATATCTGAGCACTTAATTAATAATATTAATTCAGGCAATCCGATAAGTCAAAAGTTCTGTGGAAATAGTAATAGGAAGGAGGTTTCTTTACTTAATTTCATTCTGCCGAGGAAATAAAAAATTAAATACTAAAACAAAGAAATTCTAAGAATCTGTTTTATGGGACCAGAGAGAAGCAACTTGAATAAGAGATTATCTCTAGAAAGAGACCATAAGAAAATTATAATGAAAAAATAACCAAAATTTAAACTTTTTAAATACCTACTAAAACTCTTAGGAGTAACATCAATGACACCTTATCAAAGGACATGCTGACACACAAAAGTCTAACCAACACCTCCTTCACAAAGGCAAATCTGACCCACTACAAACTGGGATATTTAAGTCAGAATTCAGTAAGAACACTACAAATTCTTCAAATGTTGCTGTGATAGGTCAGTTTGGCTCTTGCTTGAAAGCATAATCTGGAACTGACATACTGTATTGTTTGTTGTAAATGAAGAGGAATGGGTATCAAGCAGCATTCAAAGGAATACAGACAAATTCACTCTCAAATGATTGGACCGTATACTGCATGTTTTAAGGCAATGAGAGCAGAGGTGCTGTATACAAGAATAAATTTAATTTCTCAGAGGACAGAAATACAACATGAGAAAATAGCTGACTGTCAGACAGTAGCTTTGAAATTGCACATTCGAAAGGTGCTAAAGATATTAATGAATGCACAGAAGGATCTGAGCTTAATGGAAGCAAATACCATTTCTGGGGTAATTATTGAGATATCTATTTCTGCTGAAGCACTGCCCCTCATTTACTTCATCCTCTTCCAAATTTTGCAAAATTGGCAATGAGAATTATGGAAAAATAACTCAAGAATGGCTGAGCACTCCCAGCTCCCTCCTGCAGTCAGAATGAGCAAGACTATTAAGAAGCAGCACTCTGAGAAAAGTCATATATTATTCCACTGTAGAGTTTAATACAGACTACTTCTGAGTGGGGGTAGGTTATGTGCCCAGGTTAAATTGTTCAAATACATTTAGCAATAAATGGACGTTAATGCACCATCCAGCAATATGTGTCCAATTCCTATTTATCTCATAATTAAATTCCCTTCCTTTCTGATAGCTTTTACCTTGAGAAAATGTCCTGTATGTAGCAGTACAAATGCTGAAAACTCAGATATTTCAGATCTTATACAGTTTCCTGAAAGCAGTCTTCTGTTTTGCAAAGAGACCCAGGTGCCAAGTACTCTCTACCTGTGTCTCTACAAGCTGATTTCTTCACATGGGGTACTTGAATGCTAGTGTAAAGTGTCTCTTATGTGATGTCTCCTTTAATAAGGAAATTGTAAAAAATAAGGCACCTTTGGTCTCTTTAGTCTAAGTTTAAGCAGTTTGAAATTCTGAATGTGCTTGATGTGAAGTCTGCTGCTGCTGAACTCATATAAAGTGCTCATGAGGAAGATGTAGTATATGTGGGTAATAAGCTTCACAGGCAGAAAATAGCATCGAAACGAAGAGGGATGTGCTGCACTGAGCTGCCAGCACTTCTGATCTCACCAATGCTATTTTATTGCAGCAAATAGAGATCCACAAGTCTGCCTGCCTTTTGGGGTATGTCATTAAATACTTAAGGGTTTTCAGTATCACAATTTGAATGGGAACACTAACAACTGAAAGACTTTCAAGATACACGCTTCAGTCCACGGTGCAGTGTCTTTTCCAGCCCCTAGGAAAACTGTAAGTTGGAAGTAACCTTTGGAAATTTCCAATGTAAATATTTAAGTTGATTATCCTTATCTTACTTGTGCATTAGTTGAAAAGCCTGAGAGGCTGCCAAGCAAACAATCCTGAGGAGTTCTTACAGAAGAACAAGACATTCCAGTTATAGCAGTGAAAATGCAAACAGGGTTTCTCCTAACAATTAATGTAAGAATAGAAACAATGTGAGCATTCCACTAGATACAAAACAGTGCAAGGGGAAGACCTTGCCTGTTGAAAAGCAAATCTTTCTCTGGAAAACTATTGATTACATTTAAACACTTATTAACAAAACTAGTTAAAAGTCTAATTTTCCTTTTCTAATCACAGATATGCTTTTTACTCCCCCAAAATGAATCTGTCTTGTGTAAGTGGTGCATTTTCAATAGAGTTTGTATTTTTGTATTGTAACATTTAGACCGAAACAAAAAAAAAACAAAAAAAGGGGGTTGGTTTTGGTTTGGGGTATTTTTTTGGTTGTGATTGTATACAATATGAGGCCATTCTATGGATCCCTCATTCCTGCAGGAGGAGTGCTTATCAAAGCGGATCGTTTCATTTGTGGCAGTGCCTTGAAGGATAATTTTCCCACATCACTGTAGGCATCATCCATATGATGCCCCGTCAGCAGAATGCTGGCTGTGTCACTCTGAGCATTCATGTGACAGGATTGCATAGAAGCGCCACAGGAGGACATTCTCTGACGTGGTTGGTGGTCTGCACAGAAGTCCACCCTGGAAACATGGCTGTGGAGCAAGTCCCTCTACAGCTAGTGGCGTGGTGACTCCGCGCAACGTTACAGAGAAATCTGTAGCTTGCCTAATGCCACTCCATCACACGAAGTGTGGGGTTTGATTCATCCAGAGTTCCACTTCTGCCCACCTATAAACACTATAGATTTCCCAAATCCAGCTTTATCTCAATGTGATAGACAATAGTGGTGTGCTTTTTTCAAGAGTCCTTTCTATCAGCCTCCATATGCCCACTGCTGACACAGTTCACACACTTCACCAAGAACAGTTGGCTCAGACTCTGGTACTCTAGAGAATATTTTTTAAATTTATTTTATTGTTTTATTTGTGGTTACTGAGGAATATCTTCTTCAGTATTAAAAAAACCTAGCTTAAATTGAACCAAACTATTTCAAAAAACATTAACAGGGAAATAACTCCTGAGAATATTCCTTCACCAAAGGTGAAAGAAAAGTCAAGTGGCATATTTAGATATTCCTGCACATCAAGAATTCCACTTAGTTTAACAATTTAACATTCTGAATCAGTTAATTATTCTTGCTGAAATACAGCAACAATAGTTGTGAAAACTGTTGTGAAAAATTGTGTAAAAGTAAGTAGAGATAAATCAAATGGGGACTCAAACAAATGTCACTGACCTACTGACAAGAAATGAACCAAAAAATCTGAATTAATTGTTGTGATGCAGATTTCAAAATCAATGACAATACGTGTGTAGGAGATAGAATATATATGGATGAAAATGCTTCTAAATTATGAAAGTAAACCTTCCAGAGAGAAAGAACATTAAATTTATGTGGTTTTTACATATATATATATATATATATCTACCCACATATATGTGTACCCGTGCGTGTATATAAACATTGCTGGGTGTGTACATAAATATATTTTGTGCACATGCATGAGGATGAAATGTGTGTACTAGTTTGCAGAGTCAAATAATAGCAAAAATATCACTGCAGTTGAGCACACAAAGACACACTTGTCACTGAA
Source organism: Cnemophilus loriae (assembly GCA_013397755.1). Taxonomy (NCBI): domain Eukaryota; kingdom Metazoa; phylum Chordata; class Aves; order Passeriformes; family Corvidae; genus Cnemophilus; species Cnemophilus loriae. Next base: position 1,654,400 of record VZTF01001314.1, read on the forward strand.
GTCTAGCCACTTCTCACATGCTCTCCCAGAACTGAGCGTAATGTCTGCAGCACAAGACAGATCATTTCCCTTCTTCCTTCCCTCTGAATGTGCCATCTGACCTAAGGGCTCCTCAAAACAACCCAACACATGTTGCTGTAGTTTCCTGGCTATAAAGCTTGAGCATTTCTCCCTCTTTTTTCATCACAAAGTCCAGCAATAATCTGTTCCTTTTTCATGCATCCAAAATCCCTCCATGATAGTTTCCATTCCATTTTCCACTGACATTACAGATTCATTGACTATTTTTCTTTTTCGCACTATGAAAAAATAGTCTTTCTGCAGAAACACAGTGCATCCACACTCTAATTTTGTCCTTAATATAATTTTCTTCTTTCTCCTCCAGCTGTAGCCGTGTCCTAATTTTAGGTTATTGAACTTAGTCCATCAAAACTACTTCTACAAAGAAACATTCCTCTCCCACATAATTAGCTTTCCATCATCTCTTTTAACTGTAGAGTGGTCCAAAGCTATGTTTTCATTTGGGGCCTGTGTATTTTGATTTCTGCATGTAGTTACTGAGGGTTTTTTTCCCTCACAAAAGGGTATTTATTTTATGACGATCACCTGATGATGGGATAAATGGTTTTTCCCACTAAGTCAGCACCAGAAATTAGGCATTTAGCTTCTTGTGCTCCATATGTACAAAGATCTGTGGAAATTAGAGGAAGTTCATTCAAGCACTGGAATAAAATTTAGAGGAGGAATATTTGAGCCAAATGTGTGAGAAAAATGTCTCTCAAACTTCCTGCCCAAAAATGGGTGCCAGAGAAGGAGAGTATGACCATGAAAGAGAAAGAATATTCATCTATTTCTAATTTGTGTGTCCTAGTTTGTGACTTTGGCATAAGGCATTTGGCATTACCTCTGAGGCATCTCTCTTGCTACACGACATTGAGATTCACTTCCTCTGTGCCTTCCCTTCAGTCTAAAAGGCCGGAAATTATCACAAGATCTAAAATAGTATCTTTGCCTTCTGAGGCACCTAAACAGATTAGGTGATTTTTTGGGGTTTTTTTAATAACTGTCCTAAATCTAGGTGTTTGAATTGTCATTTAGGCACTTGAGTACTACCTTAATCCTGCAGTAAACCTATTTAGAAAATTTCACACACCCAAAATTACATCATTTCCGACATGTCATGTAAGCAAGACCTTCCACCTACCTTACCACTCCCTGCCAGGCTGCACCTGCTCCCTTGTGTGCACCCAGATCCATACTCCAGGGATGCTTGGATAGTGGGTGATAAAACTCACAGTCGGAGTTAATGATGGCCAAATGTGCCCCAACAAGTCCTCAGAGAATTGTTAAGAGTATGAGCAAATTTACAGGGAAAGGTAAAAATGTCTCAGTGACTCTACATTAAAGTTGCCAAACTATTTTTTGAAAACTAACATATTACAGGGAATTTAAAGACTACAGTATTAGTTAGAAAGATAAAATATCCAGATTCAAATAACAAAGAAATCCCTAATTTTCTAATCTTTCTCATATAACCTTTAAAATGTAAACCACTTCAAAAGCAAATTTGGAAGTAGAATAGTAAGTATGGGTAAAAGTAACATCAGATTATCAGATATTAGTTTATATTCCAACATCACTTCGCAGCTGTGAAGCTCTTTAAAAGTTGTGAAAATTTTATGCTAATTCACTAACAGTAAATTAGATTGTCCTAGATGATATTTCCTGTGTTCTTATTAGTGTATGTGTGTGGGCTTAAAGATAATTTGCATAGTACAGTCTGTATTACAGCAAGATGAGGCAAGCACAGTCTGTTTACTTTGGTTCAACAATTGCTCATTCTGTAGCCAAAGAATAAGGTGGGGCTGGTTCCTTCAGGTTCTCTCTGCTTAGCCTTTTTTTTTTTTTGAACCACTGTTGCATCTCCCATTTGAGGTATGGAAAGTGGCATTGTAAAGCCTAAGGTAATTTCTTTGAGAGCTCTCTGTTTCACTCTTACAGCTTCTCAACGGGACTTCTTGGCTAAAGAATACACCCCGTTAACAGAAGACCACTAATTCCAGGTTTACCAATTTGTGGTGAGAGCCCTGCCTGATCAGGTCTGCATGTGAAGGTGTCAGTGGCTGGGTAAATAAAACAGAGGAAGGGCTATTCCCTCATTTAAAATAAGATGGTATTGCTCACATCTGTGCAGGTAAAGACTTTTCTCTTACCTTCACCTACGCTGTGTGCTCCAAACAGTATGTGGCCTGCACTATGCCCTGGACCACACTCCAGTATGTCTGAGAAAGTCTTAGCGCAAGTTTTGTGCCAGGCAGAACACTACCAATTAATGAGTCAACAAAGTGAGAGACTGCTTGAAACCATACTCCAGCCCTCAGTTTAATATTTTAGCTATACCTCTGATAATAGGGGAGGGGGTGTCTGTGGGAGTGGGGTGTTTGTGTGGTCTTTTCTTCCATCATGGAGTTAAATTAACTAAACATGAGCAAGACTAGGGGTTCCAAGCAAACTTTGCAGTTGTTTATATCAACATCTTCAACAGCAGAAGCTGACTTGGGACATCACAATTTTTCCATGCCTTTGCTGAGGTCCTTCATTCTTTATTTGCACAAATGGGGTGAATATGGATTCCTGAAACACTTTTTGAGTGTTTTGAGGTGACTCTCAAAGTTAGAAAGCATTCCCCATTAACAATGTTAGAATTTTACTGCATACCAAATACACATTCCCTCAAGAACTTAATACATTTATTTTAAATGGCCTGCTGTTTTATTAAGTTACTTGGGTTTGCCAGTGTTAAGTTTATGGCTTTCTAATGAAACCCTTATTTGGGTTTCTTTTCAGTGGAGAAGTGTCCTATGGCCTACACCATGTGTAATGTGGTCACAGCTATTTTAAAAGGTAATTCTCAGAGGACCTCAGAACAGCTTAGTCTGCATAAATGGCGTCATTCCTTCACGACCTTAATGAACAACTGTTTAACCTTCCTTAGTGGTCACAAAAAGGAGAAAGACAGAGTCCAACTGTTTTGGATGACAGGATGTCCTGAGATGAGAAATTCATGAGAATGTCTGCATTTGGATCTACAAACTTATCTATCCTCTTGCTGTGGAGCAGAGACATGCAGCATGAAAAGCCACTCTTTTAAGTGTCTCCAATATTTTAGAGCTGAAAGCATAAAATGTTCCCAATGTGTAATATGCTGCCAGCTCTGCTTAGGCTTACATAATTAAAATTATTTCAGATGTACACAAGAAACAAATTTTTAATAATTTTTTAATATTTTTTTCCACTGCTTGATGTGGCAAATACCAATCTGATGCTGCCATGTTCCGTAGCTTTATATTCTAAGAGTGCTTTTGATTAAAGCACCACTTTCAGGTTTATTTAGACAGCCCTCACTCCTCTTTAAAAACAATTGATGTCCAGAAATCCTGGCACTGATTCTGTTAAATGGACTTTGAATGCCCAAATACCATCTCTCACGTCGTTTATGCACTGGACTGGGTTAAGACATTTTAGAGTAACTGAAAAAAGGCGACTTAATAGCAAAGGTGAGCAGCTCTTTGTCATGCCATGTTTGTTTCAAGACTGTATGGTCGCAACCACAAGACTTCTATGAAATCTATTAGAGTTTAATAATAATTTACATAGCAACAGTAATTATCCTAGTTTCAAAAACAGCATCATCTATAGATTTAGCAGAAAGAAAGATCTGCATTTTTGGTTTCTTATAGATTTCAAAGAGAAGGGCAGACACTTTGAATATCTCATAGCTGAGATGATGAATTTAGGGTTGTTTCAAGAGGGCTAAAATTGGCCCCACCAGTCAAGACTGTGCTTTAGGCACACACATGCTGAAGATGGGCATATTAGATTTCCTCTGGGCTACTATCTCTGAAAGACAGCAGGCACTCAGGTGTATTTCAAACCAAGCTTGAGGCTGTCAAGCAAATGTGGTCTGAGATCACCAGAGAGGATAAGGCCCCTCCAGGATATGAAAAGATGCTTTCTTACGCTTCAGTGCTGGAATTTCAGTATAACCAGTGCCTGGGTGGCATTGCAGAGACCTCTGTCCAGGTTGTGCTGCATATCCACTTTCTGAGAGCCAAGTCCATTTATGATATCTGACATTGTAAATCTAAAAGTTAAGGCACCTAGGGCTATTATTATTATATGTCAAAACTCATTAAAAATGAAGACAGCTGTATTCTGGTTCAGTTAAAACAAGCCAGAGTCCAAATACTGTGTCTGTTAATTCATGAAATATCTCTTGAACTCGAGATTCTCTCTGTTGGAAGCAGTTTTACTGTCTTTTGTGTAAGGAAATTTCCATTGGCACCTGAGTCAGAAAAAATTTGGACAGAAAGATATAAAATCTAAAAGAAAATTGTTACCAATTAAAAATGTGTTTCATTCTTCTGTACAGGACAAAGAATAAGCAGATGACATAATAAGATGAGAACAAGGGGAAATTTACAGATCAAAATATCTAATTTTCTGTGTTAAATGGAGCAAATTACTTCAGGAGGTAATAAACAGAAAATTAAAAAGATGAGAGAGAACAGTTACTTGGCTTTTCCTTATCAGCATGCACGGTAGTGGAGATAAATGCTTACGTTACCCATTGTTCTGGTCTGGTTTCCTTTTTGACTGTCCTGGAAAACTCTTAGTAAAACATTGACAATTGATGGAAGTTCAAAGAACAAGCAACTTGGTTTTTTGTTTGAGAAATAAAAATCAGAAACCATTTAAAAATGTTATTAATTTAACTTCCTCCTTGAATCTTTAGGTCATGTTGTGCATGTCTTTGCAAAACAAACACCGAAGAAGGCAGCAGCCAAACATTCCCTGTAAAAGTCCTAAAAATCCTTGCTTTCAAAGGAAAATGTGTTCACTTACTGTATAATTCAGGGGTTTGCAGACACAAGTACATGCTTCATCACCACCTCCTGGGATGTGTTTTATAAATCCAGTGAGGTCTCTGTTCAAAATTAAATTGAAAAAATATTACACTAAAGAGTGAGAGTCACACTGGTAATGCAGACAATTGTGCTACTTCTGATCCCAGATGTGCTAGAACTGGTCATTAATTTTATCTGTACAGACAAGCAGAGTATATGAAAGCCTTGACCAGGGATTAGTTTAGAAGTCTTCCAGCTGTATCAAAGCTATGCTTTGTGAGTTGATCATATTTCTGAACTTCTGTCTCAATTCCACACCTGGGTGAGTTTTTTTTTTATTATCAAAATCAAAAAGAGTTAAACATTGACACCATGTTATAAATCCTTTATCTTTAAATCATTATATAAAAAAGTCCTTTAATATCTTGGGGAAAAAAAAAACAGATTCAAAACTGACACATATCCCGGAAAAAAACAGGATGTGCAGTCATTTTCCAGTTTGCTTACAAATAGGGAATTAAATGCTGTTATTTTTTACATTATTTACATGAAGAACTCAGGAACACTTGTTATCATTTCACAGGAAAGGACTTGACTTCAAGTGTTAAAGGCAAACCAAAAAATTGGTTAAATTGTATTCTTGAGTCTACCTGAGAACTAGGTAAATAAAATAAGTAAAGCAACCTAAATTTCATGGTCTGACTAATAATCACACTTACTTACAAATTTTTCTCTAGCTACAGTTTCCTCCTGCACTCTGACTGGCAGTGCTGATGCTATCTTTAAGAGTAATACTCCTCCTTTTACCTTTGTACCATCATGCTTAATAAGGGCAGAAGGTGAGCAGCCTGAGGAATTAAAAGTGGAAGTGAAGAACACTTGTCCAACAGAAAAACTGCTTAATTAACTTACTTGGAGAAATTATGAGATCTCGAACTTTGGTTGAATTCCTATCAGAATGCACATTTTAGTTTAGTAGAGATGTAGAGGGAATTTGAAATCATGCAGTGTGTGACAACAACTGGCTCATTCTTAAAGTTAAGTGTACCTAAAAATCTACATGTGAGAGAGATTCTGAGAGGCTAACGTTACATAGACTGCAAACATTCCTGTCGTTTCAATGTGTGAAGGTTGCCCAGGAAGTGGAGTCATATACCCGTGCAGAACATCCATCTCAACATCAAGTAAAGTTTCTACTACTGTGCCCCAGCAGTAGGAATGCAGATGACGATGCAGTTACTCACTGGCAAAGCAAAAAGCGAGTCAGTGCAACAGTGTCTGCTACTGATGGCAAAAAGAAAGAATAAAGAATGCTGTATGTTCTGAAATGGTAAGTTATTCATACAGATAATACTGGGTTTGTCTCAAATAATGTTCTGTTAATCTGGGGAGGAGGGTTCTAAAAGAACACTCAACTTAAAAAAAATCACTTTGCTCTATGTATTTTTCTTATGTCCAAGACCATATGGAGGTATTCTGAATATCTCCTCTGTGTTTTATGCTTTCATACTGTTTCTCACTAGGACTGAAAGATTAAAGATGCTTTCATCCAGGCACTGTATTAGAGCTCAGCAACTACAAATGCTGGCCCAAGGTGGTGCCACCTTTTATCATCTCTGTGCCCACCAATGTTAAGAATGAAATCTTGGATCCACTCTCTGTAGTTAATAATCCTTTTCTGGCATTCTATCTATAGGAAAGAAGAATTGGATTACACAGAACTAATTTGAAGTCATATCTGCCCTACATATATGTAATCTTTAGTTAAAATTATATGCTTTCTTACCGATGGATATATTTATATGACTCAGGATCCTAGAATGGGTTGTGCTCTTCTAACATTGTCAATATTTCTTTACCCACTGACTTGGCTATGGCTATACACTATTTCTGCCCAGTGCTGACAAATTTAGATTCTGTGTCCTTGGAATGATGGAAGATGCAGCTACTACTGTGGATCATATGGCTGGTCATGATGAATTGCATGTAAATATCTTGGCCTAGTTTGGTTTTTTTTTTTTTTTCTTGGAACTCTCTTTGTTAATGAGAATTATTAGATGATTATCCAAACCAAAATGCCTTTGCAAAAACATAACCAAAATTTGGATATTTCAGATCTACTCAGAGACAAGAACCACAAACCTATTGATTTCTTTTCCTGTGGCCTGCCTTAAGCCCAGACACAAAGTCTGGGTGGTGGTAGACATGCACAGCTTTAGTGCCACCTTACTTTGATTACTTTTAAATACAAGGATGAGTCCTGGGCAGTCCTGATAGCCAAGACATTGAGGAGGTCAGGGCACAAAGGAACAGATTGTGTACTGCATACTCTCCTCAGTTACACTCTGCAGGTGTGTGAGTGTGTTTCTCCTTCCTAGGGAATACTAAGAAAGGATGTGTGAAGCCGGCACGTACAGCATCTGAGTGTATGTAGGATTTGTGTGCAGGGAAAGAATCAATTATTTTGTTTTACTGAGCTCCAGACTAGAGACTAAAATTTTTAGGTGTCAGGAAGCCAAGAAGCAAAAATTTCACCCAAACTTCCCTAGCCGTTACATTTTTGTGCAATAGTAAGAGACATCATCCTGTGCTAGAAGTTACCGGGAAATTTCAGATTCTAGCTACAAACCAGTGTGCCATGCAATGTATGCTCCATTATATCTTTCATTTCTCATACTATAGAGAGATAATAATGTCACACTTTGAAAAAAGCAATTATTTTTTTTCTCCAGTCCTCAAAATCTTCCCCCCACAAAATATCTTCTGTTGGATCAAGTGTGGAGAAATAGTAAGCTAGATCCTTTCTGATTATTAAATCTGTAAAGTAGATGATTGCCTTGATTACTCCATCTGATCCAGCTGCGATGGAGCTAAAATGTAAATGAAAAACAAATTTTCTGCTTTACTCTTTGCCTTGGGCTTAATCTTGAATTCCTCGAGTTCCTACTTGTCTTATTCATTCCAATACAAGCTCTGGAACAATTTCTGTTGCATTATTTGGGACAACTATTCAAAAGCGGTGAAAAATGAGAGAAATTTAACAAAAGGCAAAAATTAATTTTGGAGATCTCCCATTGTATTTACCTATTCCTGTTCTTAAATAATTCAGGGAGTGATTAGGATGTTTATCTTCTCTCTGCTCTGGTACTGTCAGTGCTGCTATTATAGGTGCTTGATTAATGGACTTAATTTCACACCCCAAATGAAGCCTGGCAAGAGTGGTATCCTAGTAAAAGACTGTATCGTCAGACTTGTTATGGATGTTGAAAAGCACATGTAAGGCTTATTAAATGCCAGGTATCTGTTTAAGTAAATAACCAAAATGTTCATGCCCAAATAATTCACTAATAAAAGAATGTGTAAGTTGTGTTGTGAAATGGGAATTAGTAAATGAGTAAGATAAATTATGTGTTAAGGCATTAAAATGTGAACTTATTTGTTGTGTAATGATGCCTGTCAGTGTCCTATATTAACAATTACTAGTTCTATTGTTAATAAGATGGGAGATTATGGCTTTATGATCCCCTGATGAGTAGAATAATAGCAGTATGTGGATGACAGAAAGAAAAAAAAAGGGAATAAAAATAAATTTATTTCAATTCTTAATGAAAATATAGTCAATAAACTTGTCTAAGGTAGGCACAATGGAAAGAAGGTACTGGAAGCCCAGGAATGTCAGCCTGGCAGCAGACAGAGTTTGCAGTGGGTGTTACAGGCAGGGTTATTATTCCATACCATGCAGTATTTTTACACAAAGCACTCTCTGTTTCTACCTACTTAAGAAGAGTTTTATCTTCCCTGGGCCGAGAAAGAGTCTCACCGAATTTCTTATTACCTTTTCGTTTCAGAACTTTGACATCTGGTCCTAAAGGCATTCCAGGTTAAGTGAAGGAGGTGATGGAGAAGGGACTCCAGCAAAGAAAAGCCTTTCACCAGTGCAGAAGTCAAGTGCACTGTCACTTCTTTCAGACAAAACTATTTTCTAAATGAAGAACTTCATATGAAAGGTGCAGTAGAGGTGCAGGAAACATTTCTGTGCTCAGAGTTTGAACAGCTTCTATGGAAGAAATGTGGCACAAAGCATCCAGCTGTTTCCACAGCAAGAATACTGGACCCAAAAGATGTTTAGAAGACAGAGGTCTTTGGGGAAGAGGAGAAATGGATCTGTTCAGTTTTCAGAAAGGAAGGGTAAGGGAGCTAACAGGAGGTCTTATTGCTGTCTGCAAAATACCTACCACAAGGATGTAGGTAACACTGATCACTCTCGTCTTTGCAGTGCACAGTGATGTGACAAGAGGCAACAAAAACAAAACCTGGAAAACAAAAAATTCCAATTAGATCTAAGGAAATAATCTCCTTAAGCCACTTGTTTAAAAAAAAAAAAAAAATCTGTGGATGCCCTTCCTTTATAAAGGGTACACAAGTATTTTGACATGATTTTCTCTTTAAATGCTGAAATGCCATACTTATCATTAAAAAAATAACAAAATATCAAAATATTTGTAAAGGGACAGAATGAGACTGGAAATACACAGAATTCCAACTAAGACCCTGAGATCCATCTTTACATAAGTCAAGATATACATTCATTTATGAAAAGAATGTACAAGTAGTGGAATATTTGTGATTAAAAACGTTGTAGCATCTGAGAAAACTGATGTGATTTAGAAAAATGGTGACAAGAAAAAAGGGAAAGACGACAGCATAAAGGGATAAATGAAGGCCTCAGTTGCTACTTATTTACATATTTGAATTTTCCTTGTACTTAACCCATTTCTGCAGGAAATGGGCCGCCCTTCTTGATATTTCACTGAACCAGTAAGTAAGCATTTTAGCACTCCTAAATTGTATAATAATCTTAAATTGTGGGTATATATATTTCATCATCTGTCAAACTTTCTTCATGCATTTTATTGCCAAAAGAGTTCAAAGGGAATTTGGATGGAAAATATTTTCCACTGCAGAAATTCTGATGACATTTTTCCAAAATTAAAAATTGTAGCCTGGTCATTTTCTTGAAAGAGAGGTTCTGACCCACTAAAATAGGATTGGAAGCATATGGCAGCACTTTCTTGCCCCATGGGATGGATTATTTAAACTCCATGAGAGGAGAAGCCGTGAGAGCTCTTTCCAACAGTTTTGTTGCCTGCATCCAGGCAGTACCCGGATCAGGTTCTAGATTGGTTTGGGCTGTGAATCCCCCTAACTCTTTCCATACACTGCTTTGAGAAAGATTTCAGGAAGTAGAAGAAGATCTCAACACTGCTCCAGACCCAAACAGTTGTAGACTTGTGCCAGCTCTCCTACATCATTGTCTTTTTTTAGGTGGTTTACTTAAAGTTTTCTCTGTGTTGTTCTGCTACAATAAAATCTAGAGTGTTTATTCTTTTCTGTCTGTAATACCCTGGCATCAGTTTACAAATCCTGTGCAGTGAGTCAGGCTTCTAAGACACTTCAGGTAAGGATGAGTTCCTGAACTGTGATTTTTAAGGATGAATTTTTAAAAACTAATAGATTTCATGCTCTTTTCTATTAACTGGTTCTGTTTTTCAAGAGTCTGGATGTCATGCCTGAAAACTTTTCTTTTAGCTATGAGGCTGGAAATTTCTCTTTCACTGTCTTTCTCTTTGTTGTTTTTTCTTTAAATAAGGGCAGAGGTATTTTCCTTAGCTTAGTGCTAAGGAAAAGATATCTTGGCAAAACCCAAAAGTTTTTATATATATTTTTATATATAATATATATTTTAAAATGAGGAGTGTGTCTATACACCTCTCATATGATGCTGTATCTATTTTATATCTGTGGGGGTTTTGTCATATGTATTTTAAAATTAGGAAGATCAAGGATGCTTAATGCTATTACTCTTCCAGGGAAAGTATTGCATGACATTCTTCATAGCTTGCATTGGAGACTGGCAGCCTTTAGAGAACATAATGTATTTGTTACACAACAGTGTGATTTGTATAATTTGTCCTTTGTCCCAGAGAGAAAACTAGGTTAAACTTAATATGGTTTGTATGTAGATAGGTGTTAACAGAGAACCATATTTTGTAATCAGATCTTAGGCAACAGACCATGCATTTCATTTAGTTTGGAAGTAAAAATCCTGTCAGTCTGGTAGAACTAACTCTTGAGTACATTTATTTCCACTATTTGAGGGAGGAGGGTCAGATTCTTCTCTCACTTCCTGACTTTGGAACACAAGATACTGCTAATTCGAGTAGTTGGAGAAGTGGGAAAAAGACATTAATTTGTCAGTCATTCTGGACTCCTACTGCATATAACAGCAATTACTCCTGCTCTTACATGACATTGCTTACAAAATAACAACTACGTCTCACACCACCTGTCTTACACAATGCAATACACAGTAATATACAGATGAGAAAAATGAAGCTCAAAATTGAAGGAACCAAAGTTATCATTATATTGTTAATATATAAAGAGTGCTATATAATTGATATTCTGCACTGTTCTGCTGTGGTAGGTCAAATAATATTGTCATGTATCTTCCCTAATATCAGGATACTTCAAGTCACATCTCACTCACTACCAAGATTTCCAGATGCACTTTGAGTTAATAAAATGCCTGCATGAAATTATAATTGAAAAATTAATATAATCTGATACAATCACCCACTGTAGGATCTGAAAATCCATAAATTAAAGGTAATGACATATAAACATTTTACAGAGGGAGGAGGCAGACAACCAGGAGGTGCTGAAATTATTGTTTCACCTACCACATTTGGAGCATCTTACAACAGCCTGAGTAAAATGAAGAGAATATTAAGTCTTGCAAAAGGAATAGTCTTTCCACTAACAGATTGCACATCCTTTATCAAACGCCCTAGAACACGAAGAAAGTGCAAAGTAGCCTAGTTTTGATTTAAAAACAAAACCAAAACCAAAATATAACAACCAAAAAAACAACCAAACATAAACAAAAACAAAAAACCCAACCAAATAAAAACAAATGGTCATTCTTTACTGGACAGTCAAATGAGTGGCTGTTTGATGCCTTAGCAGGCAGGGCTAGCCAAGCTCTGCAAATAAATCAAAGACAACCATAGAAGGCTAAAAATTACTGACAAGAATGTTAGGTATGCTGCTGGATACAACAGCAGCCAGAAGTACATTGACAAATCAGAAGATATTTGGGCAAGACCGTAACAATCTAAATTCACTGGAATGACTCAAAATTACTCAGATGATGACTAATGACATCTTCAACATCTACAACCATTTGTAGGGTAGTAGAAGAACTATTTGCAGGTGAAGAGTGAATTCAGGAAGCTTAAGTTCAGAGAAAGGTAGTTAGAGGAGAAGGAATTTTATGTTAAAGGAATGCTTACATGAGTTAATGAGGCGTTTGACACTATTAAGTATAATAATGAGGGAAGACACAAAGTCTAGAGCACATGGAAGAATGACTCTGGGCCTGATACCACTTCCTACAAAAAGGCAATGGACTACCTCATCTAGAAATGTGCTAACCCTGGTATTTAGACAGATTCCTTATGTACAATAGAAATGCACATTTTTAGTAGAGGATTAATTTTTTTTTTGTAAAACAGATTACACTATTGTAATGTAATGCCTAAATTACACTTAGTCAAAAACAGCTGCAGCTTGGTTTTGGTCTTGTATTCCCTGAGTTTTGTGAATAATAAAAGTACCTCCCATAGATAATTGGATCACCTGCTTAGCTGCCGCAGCCTGTTTAACTCTTGTGAAGAAAAATGACTCATAGAAATCACCACAAGGAGCCACTGACTGAACCTGTATGGTAGATGTTGTATGTTGAATAGAATAATGTTCAGGATACGTTTGGACTACTGTCCTTTCCAAACTTCTGGAAAAGACACCAGAATGGCATGATAACACATCTCTGACAGTCTTTGTAGAAGAAATATTGAATTATATGGAATCAGAAATATTTAATTATATGGAATCAGAAATACTCTTCATTCATGACCTGCTGGTTTGGGAATGAAGCTTACCTTTTCGCACTTCATTGTTAGAAAAACTATATTGACACAATTTTCTTTTTTAAATAATATTCACAGTACAAGTCAAACTTTTAACCTAAGAACCTAAAGGACAATATATTTATAAACTCTGGCTCATGCACAGCTGAGGCACAGTAGTTTAAAGTGATTCTCTGAATGCTTTGCATTGACCAAACACAACTTCCAGAGGGCTGAAAGGCCATTGTGGGGCTCAGTGATCCTCTTATCTATTCTCTCCCGTAAATTGACTATTGAATTATGCCTTGCCTGAAGCTGCTCGGGATGTCTCTGCAGAGGGTTGAATGGCTCAGCAGTTCAGATCCCAGTGGGTCAGGAGAGGAGAAAGGGCAGAGTCCAGCTTTCTCTCAAGAGTAGCTGGGTTTTCAGATGCTCACTGAGCTGCTACTTATTTAAAGAAAATACAACCTAAGTAACATACAGCAAAGACAAATAAGAGCTACTAAGCAGCAGTTATTCTTTTAACTCCTTTTGTGGCAGGTCACTTCGACTGACCCTGGGTGTCGTAGGGCTGCCTGCACCATTACTGTCCCTCTCCTGCCTGGCCTCAGAAGGAGTCTGCTGAGAAAAGTGTCTGGCATCGGTGAAACTAAAGTCCTTCCTTCTAATTCCTCTCCATCCTGTGCTCGCCTGTGCCTTTCCAATCCCTTTTTAATGCCTGTAGTTGACACATGCAGCAAATTCCCTTGTGCTTTATGGTTTTGTATATTAGTTAATTTCCCTTCAGAGAAAGGTGTATTTTTTTCTTTGTTTGTAATCATCCTGAAAAGTTTTTGATCTCATGTTATGCTATTCCAGGGCTTTTCCCTACCGTACTAAGCAACAGTATTTCAAGAGTCACTTTCTCAGGATTCCCACCAAAGTGGGAGGATTGGCATCACTAAACGTGGTCTGTGAGGGTTAGAGTGGAATGAGGTAAGGGCAGCTATAACACGCACTTCGTTCACGTCACGCTTGCTGAAGGGTAATTTTTGTTGGTGGGAAGAGATTTTTTTGTTCCTGTGCTTAGAACAGAACACTGGGGAGGTGTGAAGAGAGCAGCCATGCTGTCACACTGGTGCACTCAGGCGTAGGACACAGCCCCCCAGCAGGACTGACAAGCTTGGCCGCAGCTCTCAGATAATGCAGCTGTGTGGAACCAGGTATGACACCATGGCAAACTTAGAGTGGGAGAAAAGCAAGCCCATATGTGTGAACCAACGGTCTGGTTGTAAAAGAGTGCGTAGATATATTATTTATTTTTTCTAAAGCTTTGGAAAAGTCTGAATAATTTATCACTGACAATTACAAAATTGGCAGTGCGTAACCATCATTGCTATTTCAGTCAGAAATTCACTTGGGAAATGGTTAGGTTCCATCCTCTCTGAGTAAACTGGATTTTAATATAGTCATTTTGAATTATTATCAGCTCACAAATCTTGAAGAAATAAGGAAAGGGAAGGGTGGCACTACACTTCCCCTGCTAGTCTCCTATAGATAAAAGGAGAAGGAAACCCAATGATTTGTACACCACCCTCATCATTCCCTTATCATTCCCTATGGATAACAATCAAATGATAAAATTTGAAGAAAGCAGTTTTAGGAGACTTACTTGTACTACCTATGTAAAATTACACTCAAATCTTAATATGTTCTGATTATGGTATAGGAAAGAATTTTTTACAAGACCTTTGATCCAGTGCATTTTATGGTGAGAAATGTTCAGTTGCTATCAGGTGGGCCCACATTTTTCCATTAGCATTTCGTTATTCATTCAAACTCAGTCACAGTGATTGTTCACTGGGCATTTCCCTGGGGTCAGTATAAGTACCTCAGTGAATTGCATATGCAAATATTTGGCATAATGAAGGCAGATTCAAAATAATAGCCACAAACCGAGAAGCCATTTTGAACAGTCTGGGCTATAAAAATACAAGGATGGTCATCTGTGTTGACAGTTGTATGAACCAGATAGAACAATTGCTACAGAAAATAACACAGCTTAATATTTTATCATATCTCACTTCACACTAACCTTGTTTTCCCAGCTCTTTGTCTCATTTTGTTAACAGCGTGCAAGATTTTACTGCAAGAACATCAATATCATAATAATTTTTTTTAAAATGTGTCTCATCAGCAGACAAATAAAATTTGGCCAAGAGAAAAATAAGGGAGCCAGTCCACAGAGGAATAAAATTTTCTCTGAGGTCCATTAGCTTTTTAATCTGAGAAGGAGAATAAAAAACCTTGCCTGACCAAATTATGTTAACAATCAACCACTATCAATATTTTATGCCTGAATCAAAAATATGGGCCTCATCCTGACATTCTGGTGACATCAGAGGAACAAAGACTTATACTAGGATTTGGTGTTTGTCTTATATAGTGGTGCATTAAAAAGCACTTTTTAGCTCAAAAACTTAGGGCATGTTACAGAAGTGCTGACTCCTACTTCCTCTGTGCAGGTGAGAAATCAGAAAATGTGCAGTGGGGACTGACTACCTGAAGTCATTTAGCAAACTAATGTTTAAATTGGGATCACAAACTTCTCATGAGTAGTACTTAGAGCATGACAGAATGCAGGTGACATCCAAGGATTTCTGGTGCCTGCATAAATATTTGTGTTGAATAGATTGGAGGAAAGAGTTTATAAATTTGTACTGAGCTAAAGCAAAAACTTATTCTGGATTTATACTGCAGTAAAGTTTTTCTTCTTGCTTGAATTTATTAGTAGTTCTAATTGTCTGCTATTCCTCATCCATTAGCTAATAACTGATAAAGCTCAACAGGCCACAACTTATATATTTTATCATGAGATCACAACTGTGAGCTATGACAGAACTATTCCTTAAAGCACACCTCAGGTCTCCATTTCCTATGACAATGAAATAATTGGAGAACAGAGTAGTCACTGATATTTCAATCATCAGATCACTAAAATAAGCTGCAATTTAAGTGTTGGATTTTGCTGAGCCAATCTGAGCTGTCTGCAACTTATCTAAAGTTAGATAAATTTAGATAAGACTTCTGTTTTCTTCATAAGTCACTGGAAGTACATTGGCAGCTGCTGAGAACAATCCATGATTCCTATTTTACATACTTTTTAATGTTGAAAGAAATGTCCTCTGGAGGTACCTCTCTCTCTTGAGAATAGAGGACATACAGGCAACTAATTTAGAAAATATGTAAATACGTTTGACTAAAATTCTTGAGGAAAGTCCTACATTAGTTAAAATATTCCATAAGTTGGACCATTTAGGTGTTACTCATACAGATTTCTACACTGTCAGAAAAATGCTATTTGTAGTAGTGTGCGACTGCACCTTAAAATAGTAATTCAATTAATAATAGTCTCCTGTTTTACTTTTCTACCTCATTTGTTATAAGCTTTCCCTTTCCTGCTTCCTCTTGACTAATAATGAGATCGCAATCTTTCCCAGGGCTGAGACCCTACTGCCATTGCATCTCTTCAGCAATCTGAGAATCCAAAACTGAGGATTCCTGCAAAATTGCAAAACAAAAAGACAATGAAAATCGCATTAGTATATCATATTATTAATTACAAGAGGCATAATAAATATTCATTTTTATCTCACCTTATTCTATTACTACTCTTAAAACAATAGGAAAACACTCATAATG
Organism: Cnemophilus loriae; assembly: GCA_013397755.1. Taxonomy (NCBI): domain Eukaryota; kingdom Metazoa; phylum Chordata; class Aves; order Passeriformes; family Corvidae; genus Cnemophilus; species Cnemophilus loriae. Next base: position 1,670,958 of record VZTF01001314.1, read on the forward strand.
GCTTAAATGTGACAGCTTTTGGGCCAGTATGGGAGATCTCTCCTGAATGTCCTCATTTCAGGGTACAGAAAACAAGTGTTCAAATGTCTTCCTCAATTAGTACTTCAAAGTTATGAGCATTTCCTACAACACCAAATACTGATAATATAATAGCATAATCTTCCAGAAAATTTTGAAAATTCCTTCGTAAGCTATATTAAACATTGATGATATTGCTCCACTTACTATTGGAAATAGCACTGAATAAATTTATATCAACCATTAAAAAAGTCTACTTGAATATTGGTAGTCAGTTACATATAGGTTAAAGAGGATTTTGCTTATGAGCAGAATAATATTTTTTTCTCTCTGTACACTGAAATGGAGAGAAAACCAAACCCTACACAAAACAGTACCCAACAGTTTGTGCAAAATTTCACAATCTTTCTGGGACCGAGAAACAAACTGAAAAGTCCCACCTTACTCATTGTAATTCTTTGTCTATTTAACTTTGCATTTTTAAGGAATTTTTGTAGGTCAATCCAGTGCTGAAGTAAATTAAACAGACTGTGAATTAATTTGGTGTGGGCGGGGGTAAATTGGTGGTTAAGTATTAAGTGCATGTGATAACCACCAGAGAATATTGATTTTTATTTTTCACCGTAAAGAAATTCGAGGGGGTGACTTTTTAAAAGTTTGTCTTGTTCCCAACAGTACTGTAACTATGGCATAATTGGGACTGTATATGTCTTAATTCCACCAGTCAATCCTATGCACTGCTTCACTGCCTGTTATTACGCACAGTAACACTTTGAATTTTCACATGCCTATATTTATTCAACAGATGGCAGAGCTTGTGAGAGGATCAAACACCTTCCTGACGAGAGAGCAGCTCATTTTGTGCAAGGAAACTGCCAGATATCTTTACTGGATGGTAAACAAACTGATAGCCTGCTTCTTTTCCCAGGAGGAATTAGCTGCGTGCAGCAGCCACAAAGAGGGCAGGAAGGCATGAGCTGCTGAATCCTGCAAGCCTTAATTCAGTGTCTGGTAAGGAGACATTGAAATGTACCTTCCAGTAGGTTGCTAAGACAAAAAGTTCACCTTCAAACTCTGCATCATCTGGATAAAAAACACTTATGAAAACATTCTCTTAAATGTAATAGAGAATGAGAATCTTTCTGCAATTTTCTGTATTAGCCTAGAAATTCAGATTGTTTGTTTAAATAAGTCCTAAAACAACTTCAGCATGGCTTTATCAGAACATGATGCTAAATATCAGGAGTTACAGCAGTCCTGTGTATTGAATATATCTGCTTTGAGATAGCTAAGCAGCACCATCAGAAGCTATTATTGGAACTGGACAGTTTCAACTGTACAACATTTTTTATAGAATCTTCTTTCCATTGGAGCATATTGTTTTCCTTTCTGACAGTTTTTCTAGGACTTTTCATAACAGACAATACCTCAGCATGAACTTATCACCAAAATTTTCAAAAGACATCAGACCTAGCTCTGTAGTTCCTTATTTCAGCTTTAAAGTGGGGTAGAACAGAATTCACTGATTTGCACCTCCAAAAAAATGTTTCAAGAGGAGTGAAATAATGCTGAAAATAGGAATTACTGGAACCAGCATGAGACGGTGAAACACAGAAGGAGGGGAAAGTCCAGTGGGAAGTCCTTTATAACAGCAGCAGACAGTGCTTTCTGAAGTGCCCTTGGAAACAGAAATATGTGCACTGTTGCCCAGGTGACAAAATCCAAGTACATGGTGCCTACTGTGAATGAAAGAACTGACACTGCCTGCTCCTTGTGGAGTGGCCAGCGTTAGTGACACTGAGAGCTATCACTTTGAATGGGCACGAGAAGCAAAGCCTGCTTTTGTGGATATGTGTTAATCATCTGTGGACTAGGCAGCTATAAAGGTATAGCTTCCCCAAGGGAGGTGTTTGTTAGTAAGACTTATTTCACTTTCTACGAATACATGTCTAAGTTCCATTATTTCTTTCTCATATATTTTGCAATGCCAAAGAAAATATGTAAGGATTTTCTCAGGTTAGATGCAATTTTACTGTGGTGGTGAGGTTCAAGCAGCATTTGGTTCCTTAACCTGATTTTTAATTTCTCCGGTTCTTTCAGACTCTTACACAATTATGCATGTAAAACATTATAGACATAGAGTACATAAAACTGACACCTTAAAGGTGAAATGTTTTCTCCTTCTCCATCCATTCATATGTCCCAACATGTTCTGCAAAGCATTTTTCCTAATTAAGTGTTCTCTTTCACATTAATCCTTTAACATCTGCCTAGTAATCAAGAACAAATGTTCCTCATTGGTATTCTCATGGAGTTGTAGGGCGCTTACCTCTCTTGCTGCAATGTTCAGCCCTTGCTAGTTGGCTTGCATTTGCACTTGAGTTAGCAGCTGACTTGGCTGCTAGTCACTATTTGATATATCACTATATCTGATTTTCTTCTCCGCGGGTCACTTCAGCAGCTCATTGCCTAGCATGAAAGAGAAAACTGACAATAGAAACAAAAAAGGGAATTCACAAAGGTCCAAATCTCCTCTTCCTCTCTTGGTTTTAAGAGGTGCGACCCTGACAACACACTTTCTCGTAATTATCTCTGCCTTTTTAATAGAGATAGGGTCTTTATGAAAAAGTAATAGCGCATCCAAACTGGTAATGGTGTATATCTTCAATCTCTACTTATCTGAACAGAAAGTACTTGTAGAAAGGTTAATGATACCGTGTACATCTCTCTCTTCCCTCTCCTATCTAACACAAACTAAATTATTTCAGTGTTTTTTTCTCTAATATAGGTCTGTAATCTACTGCAAGCAACACCATTGAATTTCTCTGCTTTTCATATTCTTCAAAATGACAGGTATGATTTAAACAACAAATGCAAGAGAAAGAAAAAAAACACCAAACAAAAAAATGGAAGAGACCCAAGAGGACAAGGACTTGTTCAGGGTGTTTGATCTGGGGTTTTTTTCATAGGTGATAATGGCTTCAATGGAGCACAGGTTATGTGCCCGGTTGCACATACCTCTGAAAATTATTTTTCAGGTTTTTTGTACAGAAAGTTGTCAGTGGAGATGACCGGAAAATTTGTGTCATTTTTTCTTTAAAAAAAAAAAAAAAAAAACACAGAGAAAAATTCAGATTCAACTTTGCTACAATATTTTGATATTCCACTCGGAAAGCTAAAATAAATACTTAAGAACAGGATAACTCTCATCTGTAGAGAGTTGATGTGAAAAAACCTGAAATCCTAGGACATGCCAAACTTTTATTGGAGTAAATATGCTAGGCAAAATTTCAGGGAAGGTTTAGAACAAGAAATAATTTGATTATTCCCACCTCTACTGCTCAGTTCCTTGGAAAACTTTTCTTTGTCTTCTCGTCTGTATTTAACCTAATGCCATGTGTAGATGATTCAGAGCTGCTCATGGTATAAGAATGTAGAAAAATATTACTTCTTCTTTATCATATGTATTAGGATAGAATTTTCTTTCAACTTTGATAAAAAAGGATTCATCTTTTGTGGGAAGTATAATTCAGGGAATAGAGGTATGTATTTGTTTAGATGACCTATTTAATGGCACTGGTTCTTTTCCCATGTTTACCAGAGGCTTCCTGATGCAATCAACTTTCTTCACTAATAACAGAGAGGTGAGGGGCTGCTCACTGAAGATATTCACATCTATATATCAGTGAATAACATCTAAAGAAACTTGTGGTCTCTCAGAATGTAGAAAATCGAAATAACCATTCAGAACAATTAGCTCTCCAACAATTCTCTCCATTAGCTCTTCTTGCAGCTTGCATTAAGTTTGCCTCATAGTTTTTTTTGGAGCTGTTATCCAGTAAGAATAAATTGTTGCCCCGTAGCTGGGTGATCTAAAGCCTAAAAAATATTTTGATGGTGGCAAAACCAGATGAAGTATTTTTCATTCCAAGACCGAAATTACAATTTTTTGAGAGGAGTCCTTATCCCATTTTCAAAACACTTCCTTTTAAGCCATCACTTTTAATTCTTGATATGCAATTGTCTGAAATATAGAGATACCTAAAATTAGAAATTCCTCATTAGCACCTTAAATGGTTGTGGGAACTCAATCATTGACATTGTTATGAACTGGTTTACCAAACATCTGTCAGGAACCATTGAGGTGCAGTCAGTTTTGTCTTCAGGAAGTAGAGTGGCCTGACTGACCATCTTCCAGCCCTATTTTCAATGACTATATTACTAAGACAAGATGAAAATACTTTTAAAGTCAATTTAGTTTAAAAGGCTTTGAGAAGTTAATTACAATGGCAAGCAGCATCATCCAATTTCACAGCTTAAAGGAAAACAGCCTTTATGTCTGCAACAAAGCTGAAATACCTCAATCACATATATACTCCATAGTTCCTCAAAAATTATTAAAAAAAAATCTTTTAGCGAGTGTCAAGCCACCTTTAGAACAAAGTACTTCAAACCTCAAAATGCTTTGGATGGAGTTCATTCACCAGCACTGTCCCCATTTCCCGGGGAGGACTATCACAGCCAAATACAAAATAATAGAATCACAGAATAGTTTGGGTTGGAAAGACCTTAAGGATCATCTGGTTCCTAATGGACATGGGTAGAGCTTTGGGCCAAGATGGAAGTTAGCTCTTTACCTACCTGACACATGCAAGGAAATGGTGTTGGTTGCAGCAGTGAAGGGGCAGTGCCTGCTCACTCTTTTAGGAGAGGCTGTTGAACAGGGAAGCAGTGTAAGCCTTACCGCAAACATCCTCAGAGCAGAGCAGATGAAGATGTCCTTAATTGTTATTGAGCTGGAATTAATGACAGTTGTGTGTAGAATATAAAGTGAACTTAAGAATAAGATTAAATAAGAAGTCAAACATATTTGAATTAGTAACATGTTTTTTAATCATCTCTTCTTCTGTAAACACTACATACATATACGTTTCCAGTTGTTTGAAATTCCAAGTAATAGTAATTTTTTAAAGAAATTTACAGTGTGCCATCTGGAATTAGTATGAGCTCTATTATAGGTCACATATAAATATATATACTACAGTACCAGTGCACTGTTGTGAGTAAAATGAATCATGTCAGTAATTGAAAGGATATGTCCTTCCAATGCTGCCATGGAATGCTACTCAACTCTCTCCATATTCAGAAGAGGAATGCAAATCCCCTTAAGAGGACCTGAGGTTAGCTCCAAAAAAAGGTAGCTGTGCAGTTACAGTGCTCATCACAGGTAAAGGAGGGACTCTACCTCTCCATCTGAGTTTGTGTTGATATGTGGAAAGGAATTCAAACTGAAAATTTGATTATGCAGCCTTGTGATTAGAGGACCCACACAGGACAAGTAATCCTAGATTTCATTCTAAGGACTCCTGTGGGTTAATTTTAGTTCACAAATAATCATAGGCAAGGACAATTTAGGTTAAATGCAAAAATAATCATAGGCAAGGAATCAAAAATTCTTTCCTCCAAACAGAACCATGGCTGTTCTGTCGTGCTCTTTCTCTTGGTCATTTGTTTCCCACAATTTTTTTTCTTCCTTCTTTTGCTACATTTTGAATAATGATCTTAATAATCACAGAAACAAAGAGAGAAAGAGGGGGGAAGGA